>LJPJ01000393.1:0-82126 GCA_001430935.1 Amauroascus verrucosus
GAGAGAGAGAGAGAGAGGGATGGGAAGAATTGACAGGTTCACCACACTCGGAGATGGGAGAGACGGAATTGAGCGAGAGTTGAGGGTCAGGTGGCCTCCTCCCCCTTAGCTTCTTGGTCAAAGGGGCTTTTTGATTTTAATCAAGAAAAGGGAAAGGGAAAAGGGAAGAAGGGAAGCTCCAAGACTGACTAGTTAAGAGGAAGAGAGCAGGTCAACCTGGTAATTTCAGCTTCGATCATAAACTTGCCCCCTTTTTGGTCTGGTGATTGGCTGCTAACAAGATTGTTGTTGATGATATTCACATTCACATTCACATTCACTCATTCATTCATTCATTCATTCATTCATTCATTCATTTCATTTCATTTCATTTTCCAATCCAAACCCCCGTTCTTGGTTATTGTTGTTGAATGCCATCCTGCGTGCTCGAATCCGGCCATTGCTCCGTAGTTTAAATAGTATCTTCTACTCTGGCTCTGGGGTGGCCATTGGCAACTATCTATCTTCCTCCATCAGAACCAAAATTGACTGCTGCCTACGACAAAATCGAAAATATTCCTGCCTTGGGTTTTGTCGGGGTGTTCAGCATGAATTTCAGCCATCATGTAACTGATGTGAGTAGCGAACAGTCGGATTACGACTCCAAACCCCCCTCTTCACCTCCGAGATTCCCCCGGTTCTCGAGCTATCGCCGTCGTTTGTTACATGTTTCTTCTTCCTCCATGCTCTCCACCACGCTTTCAAGAACGGTTGAACTGTTGGAACTTGCTACTTGTTAGTTATTGAAGAAGCGAAGTCGAGCTTTATTTTCACGTAGATTCTAAGATTCGTAGTCATACAGTCCAATAAATAAATAAATAAATACACAACATTTCCTAGTATACATCCGTGATCACATTCCCCAACCTCGCTTTTTGCTCTCCCAAAGTCACATGGAAAAGAAAACCGCAGACCGAAACGCCCCTTTCGTTTCTTTTTCTATCTCCCTTTTTTTTTTTTTTTTTTTTTTTCCCGCTACTTTCCCAGCCTCATGCTCAATGTCTATGCAATATTACCGGCCATTCCCATAAAGATCGCTTGGGCGGCAAGTTGAAGTGACCAAAGCCCTACTTTCTTCAATCGCCGCTTTCGCGCCTGCTCGTCGACAACATCTCTTGCGAAAGCTTCATATGTCTAAAAAAAAAAAGAAAAAGGTGGGGTGTTAGCAAAACAAAAGTTATGCCTTTCTGGGGTAAATGAAAAAAAAGAAGAAAAAGAGAAAAAGAGAAAAAGAGAGAGAAATAGCAAACTTGCCTCTGCCGATAGGTCATCCATCAACCCGCTATCGAATATCGTCCAGCTTCCATCAAAATCACTCACTCGTTTGACAAGTCGGCATTGGATCGGAATAAATGTACGCTTCGAGTTGATGTACGCCACAATTGGTCGAATAAGCGCATTGTTGATATACGAAAGATCCCGTGTGAAAAGAGGAACCACCGCCCTCACATTGTTAAGATGGATCCTTAGATCCGTGACCAGAAACCGCTTGTCGTCTTTGCTGCTCGCCGCGGACAGGACGCCCGCAACTCCAGCCTCCGCAGTCGTAGCTACAGCCTCGGACATCGCGTGGTACCGGTTGGAAGTGACGGTGGCTTCTAGGCGGTCATAAAAGTCAGCCATCACTTTGGCCAGGCTTTCGTCGTTTTCAGCTGGGAACATAATGTCGGCAACAATGTCAACATTTCCTTCGTGGATCCACGAAAAAGGCCCCTCAACACCGCGGTTGAGATGATCGATGTTAAGCCCGTCAATTCGGATTCGACTGTGCTTCTTCCACGGACTCGGCTTCCCATTCTCTTCAACTCCATTGTTTAGTTGTGCCCCTGTGTAGCTATGTGTCTGTCGCGGATGGATTGTAAACAGCGAATTATCGAACGATCCAGACATGATGTTCGCAGACAAAAAGTCGTAAAACAGCCATTGCCGCCTCAGTTGTGGCAGGTGACAAGTAAATATGCTCACTGGGAAAGGTCGGAACTTATTGGGTTGGTAAACCGTGACTAAAACATCCTCCATTTTGAAAGAATCGATTTCAAAATCCCCTGGATTGTGTTCATGTCGATAGGACTTTGGGTCTATCTCTTCTTCCGGCCAATAGACATGGGTTCGGTCAACAACTCCCCGTATGCCCTTCACCTCAACATCTCGCAGAAGGCCCTTCCCATTAAACCATTTTGTAAATGAAAGGGTAACGTTCACCGTATCGATTGTGACATCAAACTGAGTGTAATTCGTGTCCTCTTCCTCGCCACTATCTTCTCGCTGCTGCGACGGGGAGACGCTGTGGAGAGCTGCCGCCGCTGCCGTTTTCGATGACCCTTTACTCACGTTCCCACCGCCTTGACCGGGCCTCCTGGACACGAACACATTTTTAAAAGAAATAACGCCGTCCCTCCATTTTGGTACAATCGCTGATTCGAAAACGACTTTGATGCCAGAAGACCTCGTCAAGTAATTACCGATCCACCTAGCCAAAGTTTCTTGATTGCCGATATTAGTCAACTTACTCCTTCCCACTTGAAAAATAAAAATGAAATAAAATAGAATAAAATAAAAGAGCAAATCTTACCTTGCGCAAATACAGTATTAATAGCAAATATGATCAAAGAAAAGAAAGTCGTTGTCCCCAGAAAGATCCACAGCACATGGCCCAAAAGCACCCAAGAGAAAAATGCACCGATTTCGTCAATGTTAAACGGCCGCACGCTTCGTATAGAGAACCACTTGAATCGTATCTTTAACCGAGACCAGAAACCAGTTGCGGCAGCCAATAATTCTTCTCTGGTTGGACTCCGCATATGAGGGAAGCGATCAATTAGATATTTATGGTGTGAGTTCGAAGCACGCTGCTGAACTTCGCCAGTTGCCGTTCGAGTTTTATGCAATTCCGCTTCCGGCTGCGAGTGCTCGTAGCGCGGTGTGTGTTTGGGAGGGCCATTTACATCATTTTTGGCTGAGTCTCGTGGCTCTTTGTCATTCCCCGATGTATGTAGCTTCCGCTTCCAAACGAATAAGGCTACGGTATGAATTTTCCGTATATTGTTGAATTCTCTAGCAATGCGCCTTGCTCCGAGATCCGAAGGTGCGGTGATCGAGCTCAAATGGATCGTACCATTGAAGCTGGAAGCCAGGCAATTTTGCCTAACACCCCTGTATCCGAAGAATAGCTGGGTACGGGGGCTTTTGTGAGAGGAACAGGCGCGCCGTATCGGCAACGTCTGTTGAGTCAAGGACCATATCGTGTTTGGTTGTCGGGCGACTGGAAAAAATTGAGCTGTGGATCTCCAAGAAGTGCCAAACAGATTGCGTCCTATATGGCTGGACATATCTTTCGTGGCATCCTGGATCACCCGGGCGAGTAAAATATCCCCATAAGTTACTTCTGATCCTGATCAAACGGTAACAGCGGAACACGGGGTCTCGACTTTTCAAAATCTTGGTGATGCAAATAGTCAGTACTCATTTGTCAAGAAACCTGGGAAGTTCTGAAGCTTGGAGACAGGCCTGTTGTGTTTGTTTGGTTTGCACCTCAATTTTCCCACATCGCAGAAATACTTGAGATAAGATCTCGAAAAATCACTGATAACGCCGAGTTGCTATGCGAATATCTGCATTTTCTTGAGTTTTATTTTTTTTATTTTTTTTTTAGAACCCTCTTTCAAGCTAGGCTGTATTTTGAAGAAAGAAAGACATCACATTTCATTTTTGTTTCAGTATGCCTGCTCCCACAAGTCGTCTACGAGCACCCGACGAGGTTGAGGAGAGTGCCCTATCAGTCCCACAGATAAATCAGAGTGCGTTCCATCTCGTCTACGCCATATATCTCGCCTAAATAGTTTACTTACAGCCTTTTACTTTTGGTTAGATGAGGACGATGTTTTAATAGACTCCGCAGCGCCGCTCCCCGAGGTCGCAATAACGTCCCAGGATGCAGACACCGAGATGCGCATCGACGAGGAAGGACGACCGCTTTTCACCCCTGTACAGGCGACAGATGGTCCGTACCGCATAGAAACTCGAAAAGTCCCCGTTCCACCTCACCGTATGAGTCCCCTGAAAGCCGCGTGGCCGAAAATATACCCCCCGCTCGTGGAGCACCTGAAATTACAAGTTCGAATGAATATAAAGAGTAAAGCGGTTGAGTTGCGGACCTCCAAACATACTACGGACACTGGTGCATTGCAAAAAGGGGAGGATTTTATCAAGGCGTTTACACTTGGGTTCGATGTGGACGATGCGATTGCGCTGCTCAGATTGGACGATCTGTACATTGAGACATTTGAAATAAAAGACGTCAAGACCTTGAATGGCGAACACTTGGGACGGGCGATTGGCCGTATAGCCGGGAAGGACGGTAAAACAAAGTTCGCCATAGAAAATGCTAGCAGGACTAGAGTTGTCCTTGCGGATCAAAAAATTCACATTCTTGGAGGTTTCCGAAATATTCGCATTGCTAGGGAAGCCATTGTTAGTTTGATTTTGGGAAGTCCTCCGGTAAGTCATCAGAGCGAGGCTGTCCGCGTTTGTTCCTTTGCAGCTAATGAGTATACGCATCTAGGGTAAGGTATATGGGAACCTACGCACAGTGGCCTCGCGGATGAAAGAACGGTTCTAAAAGGTTTCCACCTATAAAACAGATACCAAGGCGTTGGGGGTTTCAAGTTGGGATATATTAAGGAATTGAGTTTGCATGGCATACGGTTTTACAAATAATGAATAGTGACGCACGTTGCGGGAATATGTTTTGATTTAGGGGACGAAAAAGAATCAATTCAAGATTCATTTCACAAATATCTCAGAGCCAACCTGAACCAAGACGCCACAGCTCGATAAAACCTAGTCTTTCTTTAGAGGACTAATGACCTCCTCTATTCCACCCTCCGTGATAATCATCATTTGTAGCCCATCGCCGACCTCAATATGTCTCTCCACAGCGCTGGTAAAGGCATCGCGAACTAGCTCCACGGCGGTTTCCCTCGATAAAGGTTCTGGCGTTTGGGGCACCCATTCACCACTCTCGCTTCTAGAATATTGGTTCTTGAGGTTAACCTGATTGTCTAAGAAAGGCATAATCAAGCTGGAAGCAGCTCCTGCTGCTCGACAGAACTCCCGCTCATAAGAACCAACAGGGTCGTAGCTGTAGAGAGCACCCTTGCCATCTTCATCTAGGCCACCTAGTATCGCATGAACGTAATAAGGAAAGAAACGTTTCGAGTATAGAATGGTCGATAAACGTTGGGCGCAGGCCTTGACAGACATGCGCTTTCCATGGTGGTATTCATACATCTTAACGATTGCATCGAGCCGCTCTTTAAGCGCTTGTCCGTCGGCAGAGAATCCGACCACTGACAGAATGATATGGCCTCCTTCGCCTGTTTCGTCCGCACCGATCTTGAATACCTTTGGAGCAAACCGTGTGTTAATGTTGTAACCGGAAACAGATCTAGTGTCACCAGCCAGAATTGCGTAGTTAGGTCCCGTTATTCCCAACGTCGAACCGCCGTTGTCGGTATATCTGTACACCATTAGAAATGCTCATAGAAATAGTACTCAACCTAGGGAGCTTACGGATAGAAGCCATGTTGTTTATTAGAGCCAGCCTCCTTAGAAAATGAGTAGCCAATGGTCTCACAGTGCCCAGGAGCTTCCATTAAGGTAGTCATCATGGAAGTTGCGGTGTCAGTTGTCGTCAAAGCTGGGGTCGATTGGCAACTCAAAGGTCGAAATGAATGCGTGAGGCGAGATATGTGGAAAGGGTAACAGTAGCGGAGTTTCGGCGTTCTCAGAGGAAAAGACAATGCCTGAGTTTCGAATGACGGAGCTCCTCCTTTGGTGGTGAGGCTGGTTGCTGGACTGACGATCACCAGAACAACGCGAAAGCTCCTGTTGCCTCCAAGGCCCAATATGATTACGTAAAGCGAATACAACAAGCTATGGTGAAGAGCTCATATCGCGATGGAAGCATTGTCGTCAAAAGCCTAATAGTGTGTTCAGCCTTTTAGTGCCATATCTAAATCAATATTATGCTTGGCCTGGGGGCTTATGGAAGCAGTAGCGAAGATGAAGGCAACAGTCTCCAGCCTGTTCATAACTCCAAGGTAAAATGGATCCTCACTAAGTCTCATGGAAAGTAGTAGCTTACAATCTCCCTTAGCAGAATGAGAACCCCTCTGCTCCAGAAGTAGAAAGTTAGCAGCCGCCACTATGAGAGGAATGATTTCTTCTTTATGGGACTCTAGTGCTAATTGAAACAAAAGGCCAGGAAGCTGTACGCAGCCGGCATTTTGACGTCCACTCAACAGAAGACGCGAATGGGCCTCTCGTGGGTCCATTTCAATCATCCGAACAGTTATATTCGACTGAGGAAATCTCAGGCTTAACAGAAAAACCACCAACTCTGGCGGCTCAGCGTTCCCTCATCCGAGACATGACGCTACCTTCACATCCAAACCTTGATATCCCACCGTCTCCTCCAGGATCTCCTTCCCCTGTTTCTAATCAAAAGTTCACACATTTCCTATCTATCAAGAAACAAGGTGTCCATTTTAATGAGAAGCTTGCGTCCTCCTCATCGCTCAAAAACCCAAGCCTTTTCTCGAGTCTAAGGCAGCATGCGGGCCTAGATGAGACCTCCCAATATGCGACTTCCCTAGAAGCGAGTATATGGGATATCACGAGCCTTCCCCAGTGGGGGTATAAAGAAGAATTGCAGAAAGCGCAGCAAGTGATGCGTTCCAAACTTACAGAGAAGAAAGGATCTACTCCACGAGACAGTGTTGATTTCGTTGCTGCATCTAAAGAGATGAGTCGTCAGGATAGCCCTCCCGTCAAGACGATAAAGCCTAGCGCAGTTGAACGGGTGCCCGTTTTACATCGAGAGGGACAGGGAGTTCCAAACCAAGGTCGACGATAGGCGCCGTCGGATATCCAAAGCTTGTGTATCTCGCTATTTTTGTTCCTGAAGGATCCAATTGACTTGGAGACCCATGTATGTAACTAATATCGGATATCGGTTGGAATTTGATTGCATTTTGCAAAAGGGTTTAAACATCTTTCACAGAAACGACGACTACTAGGTACAGAGACACAAACTAAAATAACGTTAGTAAGTCGAACCAACTTGCGGTTACGTAAGCCTAGAGCTCCAGCTACCCAGCTCAATTGCATCCAGGCAGAATGGGGATGACACCGCAACTCCTCCCAAATCGACTTCACTCTCCCAAACTCACCATCGTTTACAACTACCACTTTACCAGCAAAGATAAAACACTGATATTTGGCGTGTGATTCTATCTTTTGCTCTACCTACCCAACGCTGACCTCTTGACCCTAACAATTCTTTCGCGCAATCATGAACCATTTCCCAGAAGCTTGGGGACGAGTTGAGTTCCCTGTTCTGCCATATTCATGGTTAGGGGTATATCGAGCTGACTGAAGTACTACACTAGCCAAGGAACGATGTTTACGGTCCCTACGACCAGTCATATCTTCAGAGCAATGGGCCGCAGACCCATACTCAGTCGCCCATAGTTACTGGCACCTCTGTTATTGCAGTTAAGTTCAATGGAGGTGTTGCCATGGCTGCCGATAATCTAGGTCCGTATCTTACTATTGCGCTTGGAGACCCCTACGAGAAATTCGTTTGTCTGACTATCATTTTCTGCGCAGCTTCCTACGGCTCTTTGGCTCGATTCCAAGACGTGAAGCGCCTGCGCACTTTTGACAATTCGTCTATTGTTGGATTCGGTGGTGATGTTTCCGATATGCAATATATTGATCGTGTCTTAAACTCTCTTGACATTCGCGAGAACTATTCGTCATACGGCCAACACACTCTTAATGCTAAAAATCTACACACATACCTCTCGAAAATGCTGTATAGACGCCGCTCCGAATTCAACCCTCTATGGAATCATGTTTTGGTTGCCGGATTTGACCAAGACGGAAAGCCTTTCTTAAGCTCGGCTGATTTGCTGGGTACCACCTTTTCGGCCCCTTCCTTGGCAACTGGGTTTGGTGCACACTTGGCCGTACCCGTCCTACGGAGATTATTCCCGGAGGATACCCCCATCGAAAATATCACAAAGGAACAGGCAGTGAAGGCTTTGAAGGATTGTTTGAAGGTTCTGTACTACCGTGATGCAAGAAGTTTGGACAAGTACTCGATAGCTGTTGTCACAAAGGATGGTGTAGACCTCAAGGAGGATGAACAGTTGGAGCAGCAAAGCTGGGGATTTGCAAGGGGCATAAAGGGTTATGGCGCACAGGTTGATTGATTGCTTTGTTGTGGTCTCTATGTAGTCGATATATCCCTCCTTTCTATGACATCCATGAATCCATAAGAGCTCATAGCCCAGTACCAACAGATTACTTACCGAGATGAGAGATCACAGATCGTTTAAGATTTTTTTGGATGAATCACCGGATATTACTTGAGACAATACGACGAAAATTTTCTCATGCCTAGGAACTAAAGCCGCCCAACCGTAATCTCCTCCTTCATAGCTTAGCTTGAGGTTGAGCAAAGGCGACTTTGTTGCTACATGTTCCCACGCCTTCGAGTGAGACTTCAACCTGGTCCCCATGTTTAAGCCAAAGTTGAGGTTTTCTGCCCATGCCAACTCCCTGAGGTCTAACACCAAATTCCAGTCAGTTTCGCAACCACGGCAGCACCTAAACGAAGGATATACTCACGTTCCAGTAAAGATTAAATCACCAGGAAGAAGCGTCGTTCCTTGAGACAAGAACGAGACAGTCTTGGCCACGCCAAATATCATATCCTTCGTGTTCGAATTCTGCACCACTTGTGCGTTGACCTTTGTTAAAATGTTCAATGCGTTTGGATCCCGGATTAAATTCGAAGATACGATTCCAGGCCCAAACGGAGCCCATCCATCGAAGCCTTTCCCAAGGCCCCATTGGCCGGCTCCTCGTTTAAGTTGCCATTCCCGATGGGAAACATCATTACCAACAGCGTAGCCGAGAACATAATCAAGAGCCTTTGATTCGGGGACGTTGTATGCCTCCTTTCCAATTACAATCACTAGTTCGCACTCATAATCCACACCTTCGGCCTCCTGTGCAATTGCGGCAATAGGAATATCATCCTTGGGGCCTGCTGCCGCAGTGACAGGCTTGTAGAAAAGGACGGGATATGTAGGAATCGCCATATTTGCCTCCATGGCGTGTTGCGCATAATTGAGTCCTAAACAGCGGATTGTCCTGATGTCATTGCGCGCAAGCGGACATAACAGCTTCTTTACGTCTGCGACTTGTTCGGTAACCTGATGTTGCCCAAATATGTCGCCTTTGATGATGCGGGCCTTTGTTGTTCTTGCGAGGTCGGTAACACCTGACGGGAGAATGGCATCGCCATAGTAAATTCGTCCATCCTTTGCGAGGAAACGGACTAGGCGCTGTTACGGAAGTTGATTAGCCTTCTGTCCCGCTTTGAGAGTTGCACAATAACGATCATCCTTTAGCAGTTACAGCTCTAGCACTTCAGGAATATACAAGACACGGCATAGTATGAAATATACAACTTACGGAGAATGAGGCCATTGTTGATCGATTGTAGGGTTGAGTCTAGGTAACAATTGCTTCTGCTTCTTTCGCACCGGCAGGACAAACAACAAGACGGAAAGAAGATACCATCGCCTCTCTACAGACCAACTGACTTCGTCCGCCCTATTGTCAAACATTATTCCGTTAGCTACAGGCACGGATTGCGGTAAACTCGGCTGGGAAATCGGTAACTGGTAGTTAACGACTAACTAAAAGCTAGAAAATAAAGCTATGAAATTGCTCCACCGAAGAAGCCATCAGGGTTTCGGGAGCTTCAATGGCCTCCCAAGTCGCAAATCCTTTGGCAAATCCTTTGGCAACGCGTCAAATCCAAAGCCCATTCGTGACAAGATTCCCTGATACGATCAACTCCACGATTCCCGACGGGCTATGAAGCTCTCTGGCCTACAACGCCAAGTTCTGGCTTTATATCGCCAATGCCTAAGGGAGATTAGGAAAAAACCAGTGGTGAGTACCTACTATATAGTTACACACAAATAGCCGCAAAAGCCTCTGTTCATCTCGTCTCTATCCTATAACCAGTATCAGGCTAATCCCAGAGAACCAGGACTCACAATCAAATTTCAAACGTTATGCCAGGTAGAGATTCACTGGTTTTCCGGAATAACTTTTTCAAGAAGGAGAGTTAACAGGTCATCCCGCCAGGCAAGAGTTCCAAAACAACCGAGACTTGAATAGGAAGGACTTCGCTACTATCGAGTACCTCTTACGCAGAGGACACAAACAGCTGGAAATGTACGCATCACCCGGAATTCGAAATATTACACCGTGAGCCGTTTTATCTGGCACGGGAAAGTAACCGAAAGGATGAAGCCCCCGGCAATGGCTAGGATAGAAAACCGGTAGAACACTTCTTTTCTAAATCCTACCCAAATTCATGCTTCCTCTACCGCCGCCCTGGGACATGGAGCGTTGGGTTGTGAGGACAAGGAAATTGAGATCGCATGTGTCAACAGAGCGCCTTCGCCATTTTGCTATGAACTCGTGGGTCGTGAATTCAGGAAAAACCAAAAACCGCTGCTTTGAAGCTGACCGGAACGACGAGCTTCTTTTTGGGTCTCACCATAGCGCATACCATTTAGCCTATCTCCTCTCTTCCGTCGCAGGCTAGTCCACATCTACTCAAGGATTGGGGGCCAAAGCATCATCTCAAATCAACTCATAGTTGCTATCTATACAATTATATATAATAAAGAATCATTAGATACTAAGGTGCAGGTCAATCTACACATTGGCCAAGGTCACCTGATAGAATGTATGTAGGCTAAAGCATTTGCCAATTTGAAAGCTTTTCGCTGTTGCTAATATCTCAAATCTCATCCTGCCTGATACAAAGCCGGACCAGCAACGACATGTGGATTGATCATACTGAGGTTGAAAGGCGTCAAGAAGAGATCAGAATCCGTGATGGCAATGAACATGGTTCCGTTTATGGCCGGGTCGCCGGCAAAAGTCTCCACATTAGGTTGAATCGTTGTTCCCATATGTGTTGTCGCATTGGTATTGTTGCTGGCATTGCCCTGAAGAGTCAGCGGCGAGTAGGTCACATTGAGTTGCGTCACCCACGCGACGAATTTGGCAGGCCCTGCTTGGGATGATGTGACGTAGCTATTATTAGGACCGACCGGTTTACCGGGAGTCTCCCACGCCAACCGAACTTCACGCCCAGGCCATGACAGGGGAATAGTTCGGTTCTGAGTGATTGCAGGGCCACAGTCATTAGACTTATCGGTAGCATTAAGGCAGGCTTCTGAACCAGTGAGGTTTGCGTTACTCAATGCGTTAACGCCTGAAGAGGTTGTTTCGTTAAATCCTGCCGAACCGTTCACGCGAGCCGGGTTTGGTTGGTTGAGGATCCGAAGAGCTGGAAAGTTCTGCCATGCGAGCCTCGTCTGGTTTTCAGGGCACGAGCTAATATATGGTGCCATCAAGGTCCAAGCCCAAGATTGAGGTACTCCAACTTCGAACCACACTGGCATTGGGAAGAGGCCATCGAACTGTCGGAAGATCATTTGCTGTCGGGCTTCAGTAGTAATAGATTGAAGTAGAATCATGGCTGCTTCACGAGAATCGAGATGTTCGAGGAAGCCATACACGCTAGATTCGCCGAACCGAGTGAGCTTCTGGCAGAAATCGACAAACTCCCTGACAGTTCTAAAGGGGTAATTGTAGGAACATTGTTTTGGGGCTTGAGCTCCCAACATATTGCTGATGACCGTAGCATGACCGACCTCCTGTTCCGCCATGAACTGAATCAGGTATCGGTCTTCGGCCGTGAGTCCAGCCGCAAGGAAGTCTGCCTCTGAAAAGGTAGCAAGCCCGTTATGAAATAAGTCGAGTTCCAGCCATTCCTGGTACAGTGCAATAGCCTTTAAATTGTTAGCATATTGTAATTGATTTAAAGGATAGGTTGCTGTGCATACCAGTGACTGGTAATCAAAATCACTCCTAACGTTGTAGATTGGCTCCGTGCCATTAGTCCCTAAACCCCCAGCGGGCATGTAGGGAGCGGGCTCGGGGTCATGAAGCCGTCCGTCGCTTGGATAGGTTGTTGCTGTAGGATTTGGAGGCTTTGGAGCAATGCTAGAGGCCATCACGCTGTTGCTCAATGCACCAGTCGTCGTTGGCGTCCCACTAAAGGGTCCATGACTGATTGACGCCGGGTGGCTCCGGACAGGTGCCACAGCAGTTGCAGAAACACTGCTTGTTGGTGCTGCGATAGCGTAACGAAAGCACGCTAGCAGAATGGCACAGTTCACAGAATACGGTTTCATGCTGAACCTCTTGTTGTGTAATCTTCCGTCACGCTAGACCTTCTTCCGCGGTTGAGACTGGGAGCACGAAACAGACGTCGGGGGCAAGCTTTAAGTATGGCAATGAATGCGCCCATAGCTTCAGTATTATTAACAGTGACGCAAGAAAAAAAACTGACATGCTCTCAGAACTCCAGGATGATTTCTGGGTTTTCCATAATTTCACTTCCGCCGACTTCCACCTGGGCAAAACAGATAGAAATACAGTTTTCATGTCCTCTTTTGGTTGTAGCTTTGTTGGTGGTTCAAATTTATTGATGGTGGATGTTGCGTCATATGTGGGAACAAAATGCGCCACATCCAACGCCGTTTCTTGATGACGGTGGCTGCTGGGGCGGCATTTCGGAAAACAAGCATCTGCCCATGGAAAAGCCCGTGTGAATTGCGACTGCAGAATGCGTGCGAGTACATTAAGGAGGTGTGAGGAATTGCTAGAGTCCGAATAATTAACCATGACGCGCGATGTGCTTCCGGAAATGTCTAAGTGTAAACTGAGTTAGTTAGAATGCTGGCCTCAAAAGTGTGTGGTAAGCTTACTTTTTGTTTCCATTCCTCCAGCAGCTAAAGCAAAATACAACTCTTGAAGTCAATCACTGGGGGATGAAGGTTTTCGAGCCCCAGCGGCGGATAGGCTGCGCTATCTACCTAATGTAGTTAGTTTCGTAGCTTCGATGCAACGTATGTGCAGTAAATCCGGGAGAATTATTCAGCGTTTTCTGCCAATGGATGACCAGACAAGAGTTGCAATCTGTGACACCTTTGATTTGATAGCGTGAAACGAGTTGCGTTTGTCGCATACCTAATAGCTCATGTCAAGAAAATAGGGGACTTATATCTAGCGATTGCTCGCTACTAGAGGACATTCTCTTTTGGCCGAGCGGCATTGTGGCATCTCGACGCATTAGCTCACACGCAACTCTTGTAGCTCTAGTCACTGCGTGACGTTTTTGCAAAGTGCAACTCTCTGAATTTAAACCAATCAACATAAATAGTCTTGTCAGGTTCTTTCAATCCCATATTAGAGGTTGATTCCGACAACCTAGGCTTATACCTCAACCTCTCCGTGAAAGAGAATCTTCCTTGGTATCATTACTAAGGGAGGCCTTGTTCTTTTTCCTTTTTTTTTTCTCCCTCTGATAAGACTGCCGAAGCCCGGTTGCAACGTTCTAGAGCTAGGCGGCATCGAAAGTCACGTATTGCTTCGGCCAAACACAATTTTCGATGGCTGTCTCAGCCAGTTGTGCATTATGGTCGATTAGTTCAATCATGAGATTCCCAGGCTTGGAATCAGGACCGTAAAACCCATAGTTATTGCTATAGATGATTGAATTAGCTACGTTCGCCTGTACGAAGATCTAACGCGAAAGAGATACACACAACTTTGTGGGTTGAAGTCATTCATTATTCCATAAATGTGGAGATATCTGGCTCCTAAGAAAATATTCATTGATACCATTATTGGCATCATCAGCATATAAGAGAATCTACAGAGAGCATCTTCTGGGTGAACAGGTCTGTTCGCAATTTGGAATCATTGGTATATTCTCTCATTGGTTTTTACCTTGCCAATGTTGCTTCTATGGTCACTCAGATGTTTCAATCAACAAAGAAGCTCATGATGGTTCATGGTTCTTGTCTGCATCCTAAATTTGGATGCCATCAATGTGGTGTGGTCATAGAATAGGTTAACATTCCTATCTCTCTTGAACATCTCGTCAATATTAATAAGTATACAAACCATACCCGCATGCGCTCTGGTTTTCATCTCCCTGATTCTTGTAAGTAACGCTTTCGTAAATCCCTTATATCTACACGCTCCGCGTGCGACCGGGTCATTAGGGTCAGCAAAATAACAATCGTTTCGTGTTGGATGTCCTGGGATCGGAAAAGACCATGGTTCTGGGACAAAGTCATTAAGTCTAAACGGTAGGCGAAATCGGGGATTTTCATGAACTTTGATTAGATACAACCACAGATGTTGTGGTGGCAGAATTGGCCAAGACAAAGTCGGCCGTATTAACGAGGTCATATATTTCTCGCTGAACCCAAGTATCGCGTCGAGAGGCCATCAGACCTGTGCGGCACTCGACCAAAAGAGAACGTCCTCTAGTCGTGAGCCCACTAGATGGTATGCATGATATCCCGTAGGTTCCTGAGTCCAGACACCAAGCCCGACAATGACGAGAGGTTCTTGCGGGCCAGAGCCTACCACAAGATCAGGGACAATACGGACATAGTCCCTTTCGCGTTCGCCAATAAGCCC
The DNA here is from genome assembly GCA_001430935.1 of Amauroascus verrucosus. Lineage (NCBI taxonomy): Eukaryota > Fungi > Ascomycota > Eurotiomycetes > Onygenales > Onygenaceae > Amauroascus > Amauroascus verrucosus. The sequence goes on from LJPJ01000393.1 coordinate 14,704, forward strand.
AAAGGTCCCTTTTGTAATGACCACGAATGAAAATTAGTTCTGGGTGATGAAAGGGCGGTTAATAACGGTTTGCGTGGCGTGGATAACTGATTCGTGGATTGATGTTGGCGTGTTTAGTATCGATGTGGCTGAAATTTTCCTATGAAGGTGACCCTCTTTACTTCTCTTTTCTCGGAACTAAGAAACATAGGTAAGCTTGGGAAGGAGTCGTGCAACGGGGTACAACTCTGCAAGACATACTCAGGATTTTCGAACTTGTCCGACAAAAGTAAAAGCTCCTGGCGTGTGAGCTTTAAGCGGATAGCTTCAAGGGGGAAGTCAGTCGGGTATACTCCGGCATAAACTTGCTTTCGCTGCTCTTCGCTTCATGAAGAGAACTCGTCATCATCAGTGTCGTGGCAATAACCTCGATAGAGCGATGGATAGATGGATAGTAGGCTAATCCGATGGATATTGCCGATCACTGACCTACCCCGAAAGGGCAAAAGACGCGTAGCGCATGCACGCTTGGTATCTCAAAAGGATACATTTGGGTATTTACAACAACAAACAGCCACTACTAGTAGTAATCCTAATAGCCTGACTAGAAATAAATGTGAACTTTGTGTCGCGTCGAGAAAAAAAGGACCATCATATCTCTGTGCCACTCAACCAAAAGAGAACGTCCTCTAGTAGTGAGTGATCAATAAATGGTATGGAATCCCCTAGGTTCCTGACCCTTTGGGCGATGCTGTGTGGAAAAGATTGAAGGAAAGACAAAGGAGAGACCTTGGTCAGATTTCAATGTACTTTTGATTCATAAGGAAAAACAAGCCGATCAATGTGCTTGTTTGATACCATATACCAGAAACAACACATCTGGATGACAGTTGCTGGTGATATTGACATCTTAACTTGTTGACTCGAGTCTAGATCACGCTGCCCCACGTGACTCACAGACCTTTTTGTAGTTATATAGCTCGGCTCCTGGCCTCAAGCATCGTCCACCTTACAATAGTTAATTATTTACTAGTTAGTCAGCTTGGTTCAGTAATGTAAGCGGCGACCACCCCATTCGGTTCAGGTATTGGAAGGCTAGAGGTTAATTAAATATCAAGAAATATGTGATGTAATCTTTTTGGTGAGATATATTGATTTGAAAAGGGTCAATTTTGGTGTGGATTGAGCGGGAGTACGGAGACTTTTGACCTAGTACTACACACTATCGGTTCTGGAAGCCTTGTTCAGCAACAAGGAGCGAGAAAGAAAAATATCCAGAAGCACCGAAAACATCTCCTTTTACACCTCTAATGTCTGATTTGACATTGGGTATGACTTGAATCCTTCACATCGGCTCAGAACTCTGGTGGCGTTTTCTTACCGACATCAAAATCAACATCGTTATTCTGGATCCAGTTGACGCTTCTAGCCAAAGATTTAGCTCAGATACAGTTGTTCTTTTGTCAAAGCTCTTTGTATTCGTCATCGCCAAGCCAGTAAGATGTGAAGGTATCAGGCAAGCTTGTATGTTCCTTGTTGGGCACGTTCGAATGGCTGGGTATTGTTGTCACTGCTGACGTACCCAAGGTCTTGTTCCTTTTGGAGAAGGTAAGCTTCAGCCGTTACCTCGAGTAAGTTACTCTTCATCTGAAGAAGCCTCCATAGGAACGTCACTCTCGTCTTCTTCCATGGGGGCTTCTCCTTCACTTTCTTCTTCTCTTGGTCTCTTGATTCCATGCGGTACTTGCTGTTTCGTCTCCTCACCAGTTCGCGCCTCTGTGATCATCGCTGTTGAAGGAGGGGCGTTAAAGATAGACTTCTGAAGGTCGGTGGATATTCCAGGCTGTTCTGGCGCGGTTGGAGGCGCATACGTGCCACGAAGTTTTGCGATGACACTCGAGCTTCTCTTTGCGTATACAATTTTCTAAAACCAGGCTGTAAGCTTGGATATTGTACTTATTTTTAAATAGATATTAAAGGTCATATGAGACAACGCACCATCTCTTTCCCAAAGAAGTTAAACCCTTGCAAAGCCCGCATAGCTTGTGTGCTAGTCTGTATGTCTCTAAACACAACGTGTGCCTGACCTCGCATCTTCTCCGTTTTCATGGCTACAATATCGAGCACCGGGCCATATGTAGAAAATAAAGTATAGAGCGCGAGTCTTAGGTCAGGCTTTTTCAGTTTATCAGGGAGATTAGAGCAATATATTCTTGATTCATTGTCAGTAGTCGCAAAATGGCCAAAGGTAACGCAATGCGACTTACGTCTGGTTTGGAACTCCAACATTGACCATAGCGGATTTGGCAGCCATGTTGATAAATGGGTCTCAGAATTCAACAAGTTCCAAATCATTGCATGGGGCAACCCTCGACAGCCAAAGCATCACCGCATTGCAAGTCTCACATCTGCTTTTGGTAGCTGGAAGGGCTTGGCACTGACTCAGCATTCTGGATGTCACGTGGCAGAACTATGATGACGACTTTCTCGTGGGACTCGCGTTGTGGCAGACGCAAGACTTCCTCCACAACATTCTCTCTATCCAACACGCTGTTTGCTGCGGTAGTAGAGAGCTACTCCTATCGCAAACACCTCCAAGATGTCATTCCCCGAAGCTCACCACCTTTTCCACCGCCCAATCGCGGATCATTCCTTTTCTGGCGACAGGCAGATACTCGCCGTTGCCAAAGAGAATGTTGTGGATCTTTACCAAAAGTCAAGCTCCAAATTCACCGTAACCGACGAACTAAAAGGGCACGATAAAACCATTACCGGCGTTGATATTGCCCCACGGAGCGGGAAGATAGTTACTTGTTCACAAGGTAATCGCTGACCCTCCTACCTCCGCTCTGCTCGAACACTAACTAGGCAGCTTAGACAGGAACGCTTATGTGTGGGAGCGTACATCTACTGGTTGGAAACCTACACTTGTATTGCTTCGCATTAATAGGGCAGCTACATTTGTTCGTTGGTCGCCATCCGAACAGAAGTTCGCCGTTGGATCTGGCGCCCGCGTTATTGCTGTCTGTTACTTTGAGGAGGAGAATGATTGGTGGATCTCGAAACACTTGAAGAAGCCTATTCGGAGTACAATTACTACTTTGGCGTGGCACCCTAATTCTGTTCTCTTGGCGGCTGGTTCAACGGACTCGCATGCAAGAGTATTCTCTAGCTTTATTAAAGGCATTGACGAGAGACCGCAACCGACAGCATGGGGAGAACGTTTGCCGTTTAACACTGTTTGTGGGGAATTTCTTAACGACTCTGCCGGTTGGGTTCACGGCTGCGCGTTCTCACCTAGCGGAGACGCCCTTGCTTTTACATGTCACGACAGCAGCGTTACAGTAGTCTATCCAAATGCACCAGATCAGCCTCCGCGCGCAATGATTAATGTAAGCACCAGGTTGCTGCCGTTTATGTCTTTAATCTGGAGCGGAGAAAATGAAATCATAGCGGCAGGCCATGTGAGAAAATTCCGCCCCCACGCCGCCGTCACACATCTAATTATTCTCTAGGATTGTGAAGTCTACCGCCTTAATGGCGGTGAAAATGGGTGGCAGTTAACGGGATCTATGGAGACGAAAACCAACCAGGGTTTTGATGCTGCGCGTGAGGAATCCGCGCTGAATAAGTTCCGCCAGATGGATCTGAAAGGGAGCACCAAAGATGACTCAAGGCTCAACACCTTGCATCAGAATACCATAAACACTATTCGAGTCTATGAAGAGGCTGGAGGGATGGTGAGGAAATTTAGCAGTATGTGACTCCATACTTCTTTCTGAGCGACAAGCGTTTGCTGACGTCATTTAACAGCTAGTGGTGTTGACGGAAGGGTTGTGATCTGGCAGGTTTAGGAAGGATAGTACAGGCCATACCATGATTGTGGGATATGCTGGACTTTCCAAAAGAATCCAATTTTGCATTTTTCCAAGAAGCAAACTACATCAATATCTTCTGCATAGCTATTTTCGATAAGACTTCCCTCTTAATGCCAAGACAAGCGTGAAAGTAGTTTAACCTTAATTTCCACTTCCCCTAAGTTCTTGGCACCCGGACATCACGAGGCTAACGCTGGATGACTTCTGGTATCACAAGCCGCTCAATTCGTTCACCATGGGCACGCCAATATATGCTTTTTATTCTACCTGCTATGCTGTTGTCTAAATTATGACTATGATAGCCAAAGAAATTATTACGCTATAATATCAACAGACTCTTGGTAGATTTCCAAGAGTCGAACGTCGAGACGTCTCCATGGGCTACGACCCGTTACCAGGTCGAACGTACATTGTCGTATTGCGAGGAATCTACTATTATCTCCTAGCAGTGGTGCTATTTTTTCCCTATATCACCCTCCCATATGTCAACGCGAAGGGGCACGTCTCACAGAAGCTGTTTGATTCCCTAGAGGAACTTGCCCGCATTGTTGATATCACTTACTGCGTAGGCACAACGGGGATATACAAGCCATTTCGATGTGTCGGTAGGTGTAAGGAATTTGAAGGATTTGAACTAGTTACAGTAAGATGGCACTCTTCGTCCTTCAGGCCAAACTTAAATGTGTTGTCTGACAAAAGCTGATTGTTTCATAGACATGGAATACAGGCCCTCTGCTCTCTGATTCATGTGGTTATCTAGCGCTTTCCCGTTCTCCGTGGCCGAATCGAATCATTCTTGCGTTTCGGGGAACGTATTCGATAACGAACACTATCGTTGATCTTTCTGCCGTCCCGCAGGTTTACATTCCGTATCCGGAAGAATCTGACGGAGATGATGACAGGAAGAAATGCGAAAATTGCACTATACATGCTGGATTTATGGCCTCTTGGACTAACGCTCGTCCCTCGATATTGAAACCTCTCGCCGATACCATCGCCAAATACCCAGGTTATCAACTTGTTGTAGTCGGACACTCGCTTGGTGGCGCTGTCGCTGCTATAGCGAGTTTGGAGTTTCATGCACGCGGCTGGAAGCCCCAGGTCACCACATTTGGGGAACCGAGAATAGGGAATAACAAGCTAGCTGAGTATTTGGACAATGAGTTCTCACTTCCTACCGATGCGGGCGGGGCCACGAGCTCGCCGAACGGTGGTAAGGATGATTCCTCGTCTTTCCGCCGTGTGACGCATATAAATGATCCCGTCCCTCTTCTCCCGCTATCGGAATGGGGATATGCTCCGCATGCAGGAGAGATTTTTATCTCAAAGCCGGACCTGCCCCCATCCGTAGATGATCTCCACCTGTGCCATGGCGATGCGGATCAGAAATGCATTGCGCAACAACATCCGTTAATTACAGAAAACATGAAGCTGCTGTCCACATCAGATCGAATCTTCCACCTAAGCGAGCCTGGGCAAGAGGACGAGCCGATCGCAGAATATCAAGTCCAGACTACTATGTCTATGCCTACAAAGTTTAAACCCTGGGAGCTGTTTTTTGCCCACAGAGATTATTTCTGGAGAGTCGGCGTGTGTTTACCTAAACCAGAAGATTGGATACCTGGATGCGATGGCCGTAGGGGGTGGTGGAAATGGAAATGGCCATGGTGAGGTAGCGTTTGAAGCGTTGCTGGCGAATGAAAATTCGATATTACTTTCTACTACTTAGCTCTCGGAATTTAGCTAACTGTTTATTGTATGCTTTATGAACAACTATGACTTCTAGAGTTTCTTGCCTGGGATTAGATATGCAAGGGAGTTCCAGTCCATATCCTCTAACATAATGTCGCCGTTTATAGAATGATACCAATTTTCTGTTAGCTACATGATATATCTTGGTTGCTATGGGGACTAGTTTATATAGATCAAATATGAAATCAATCAATATGTGCCAGGACGTAGGAACGTAAGAAAGAAAAGGGGAAAAAAGAAAAAAAGCCACACGCCAAAGTATTTGAACAAATATGAACCCAGAAAAGACAGCCTATCAACATCACGTCATGACTATGAAGCGCTAAAGAGCGTATGACTCTTCTAGGAGAAATATCCAACGATAATTGGCCATTACCTGCCCAACTCCAAGCTAGGGACGATGACAGGCCCATACTTGGTAACATTTCCAAACGCACCCTCACCTTGAACCAAAAAGTCCACAGCAAGACTCAGTTTCGGAAACGCACCTGGCGTCTGTCCGCCTTGACTTTGTTGTGGAGACATACCAGTATACGCCGCGCTCAGGGAATCCGGGTCGTATCCTACAATAGCAACGTAGTTCCTCCGACCCATTAATTTCCGATGCTCGCGGTGTTGGCCAGAAACATCTGTTTGGAAAAGTTCCATCATGTCTTCTTTTGTGTCAGAGGGTTGGGATGCAACGGACCGGTGGCCGTTTAGTGGAATGTATAGCGGTTTGTTGCTACTATGCAGCATTTTCAGAATGTAGGAAGGCGGTGGAGCGTTAACGACGGAGGAAGAGATGATTTGGTACATGGTCTTGTGGTCAGTAGGATGAGAAGGGTCATGCACGAGACCCGCACCGCAGCAGTTAACGGATCCGGAGAGGAATGTCATGCGGATACTGCGTTGGTGAGCGATACCTTGAAGAGTACGGATAAGGTAGGTTCTCTCGAGATCCTACAACTATGTTAGCAATGGAACATTACTTGCTAAAGCAGCCATTGCGTCCGCGCCTCACCTTCGAGTCATGCGTCCACTGGTCTCTTAACTCATCAAGAAGATCGACATCTCCAAATGGATTCAGAATACCACCCATCAAGCCAGACTTTCCTACGGCCTTTTTAACAGAATTGAAGCCAGAACCAACAGCCCCCTTAGCACCAACGACGCCGGCGACGGAACTTGTCACCTTGCCTAACATATTATATGCACCTGTGACTGCTTTTTTGCCTGTTGCAACAGTTTGTGCGAGGTGTTCAGCTGTTTCGAGACGAGGGTATACAAGAGGCACAGAGATCATCCATATACAATGTTGAACACTTGGGGGCAGCATAGCAACTTTCGGAAATACTCCCTGATACGTAGGACCAGCCATCACTTGATGTGGATTCCGTTCCGATCGGCAATCGATCCCAACAACTGCGATTGCCGGGCCTAAATACTTGACAAAATGCCATCCAGTTCCAGTGATAGTGAATAGATCAATATCCTCACTGACATGCCGTAGGACTTCTAGTGTGGTATGATGTTGGAAAAGGAGGTACATTTCGATGCCAATCCTGCCGATGTTTTTGAACATGTTCGAGAACTGCATATGATCTGGGTAGGAGCCAAACCCATCAAATCTATGACAGTCAGTTGCATTCTTGACAAGAAACAAGCGATACAAATGTAGACGAGATACAATACGTACATATCATGGTCATCCACTTGTAATACATGTGGAATCTGAGCAAACGCTTCCCGCAAATGTGGTTGATCAAAATGGCTACTATAATAGTGGAAGTATGCGTGCGTAACATCTTCCTCTAAGGCAGCAGTCCAAGCAGCAGTTTTTCTAACCTCCTTTCCACTCGTAGCTAGCCACTGCTTAAGGGACGGAAGTTCTTTCCATAGACGATCCGCATTGATTTGACCACCAAGCCCCAATTGGGCATGGAAACCTCCGCATTCAACATGCTTTTGCATAATATCCTTCCACATATACCCAACACCGCCAAGTTTAGCCCGCTCATTTGCGTTGACGTTGATGGAAAAGTCATTACCCGAAGTCGCAATGAATCGCCAATTTGTTTCGTGTCGCCCCGCAACAAGGAATTCATATCGCGTGCAGCCTAGGTGGGATGTGATTGCGTATGTCCACTTTGCGGACCCATCATCATCCATTTGCAAATCGATATCATACCTATAAAAGGTCCATCGTTGGTGTGCTGCAATACTCACGGGGGACAGCTGGCGCGGGTTTGGCGACAAATCGATACTCTTGTGGATATGGATTGTTGGCGGCTGAGGAGCATCAGTAATGAGAAGTATAGAACCTAACCACAAGCCTCGTTCTATGTCCATATTTTTGTAGCGCAAATAAGGTCCGAAGTAAACGCCGTTCGTTGGGGTGACTTTATAGAGCTCTATTCCACTGGTCGGTGGAGGACCAATATAGCCGCTGTTGAAACTCATAACGCTGGGTTCGTATCCAGGACTCATGGGCATTCCGGGAGAAGGTAATGGATGCCCAAAAGCCGAAAATGCAGGGGATGGCATTGGCTTTCCAAATGTGGATAAACCTGGAGAGGTTATACCAAGGGGAGCGAAGTTATTTTGGGCAGGAGAAATGGGAGCATCGTTGAGGTTTAATGGTGTTGGGCCTTTTGGAAATTCCCATTGGGTTGACTGCGTCGCTAAGTGAATATAATAATACTGTCCGGAGTTTTGGTCCAGATGTGCAATCCAGCCTTCAGGCAACGGTGGAGGAGACGCAGGACCAGGCGTTGGAGTTGGGACGGGGATTGACTGCAATCCGTTTTGAGGAGGTGGATTTGCCGGTGTTCCCGGCTGCAGCGGCTGCTGCTGCTGCTGCTGTTGCTGTTGCTGTCGAAAATCGTTTGCAAATGCAGGATGGCCTTGGGCTGAAGGTTGTGAAACAGATGCGCCTCCTGCTAACATGGCCGCACTAAGAGATGTTCGCTGTCCAGTTTGCCCAGCGCCGGGTTTCTCAGAGGGGTATCCATGGGGAGTGATTCCGGCCAAACTGGAGTATGCTGGAGGTGGGGATGCTGTCATGTTGAGTCGCTGGAAGTCATCCTCAAGCCCATTAGAGGGTTGGTTGGGATATTGCATTTGATTCCCCGTTGACGGCTGCTGTGTTGGGTGTTGTGTCGGTTGTTGCTGTGGTTGAGGTGGTGGCTGAAACTGCTGTTGAGGGTTAACGCCGGCAGACGTTTGTTCACCCCCAGTAGGTCCCACCACTGTTGAGCCTTGGTATACTTGAGGAGGGCCATGCGGCTGGCTACCCGGTTGTTCGGTTGGCGTCCACGGTCGCGGTTGTGGTTGTGGTTGCTGTTGAGGCTGCGGTAGAGGCTGAGTTTGAGCAGGTGATGGATACCTGTTTGGCTGCTGTAAATGGTATTGATTTGCACGTTGCTGTGCTGCAAAATTATGTGAATTCAAATTGGTCAAGGTAGCAGTTCCAGCGATTCCCGAAGCTGCGTAGCGGGCTTCGATACCAGAAGCGGGAGGTTGGTTGGGCGGGATGATGGGAGTCTCTGGGGGCGGAGGAGAGCCACGTTGCGCCTTAGTAGTAGACGTAGACGCCGTAGAGCTCAGACGGTTGATTGCAGTATTATTTCCAGGTTGCAGGCTCGAGCTGCTGGGCGGAGGCCAGTATTGCTGTTGGAAATCACCAGATGAGCCTCCACGGATTGGCTCAGGTGCAGGTGCATTTTGACCTACTGGCCCTCGCTGAGGTAGCCGCTGGAACAAACCTTCTCGGTCTGTGGATTCGGGATTGGGCGAGTCAGGTAGCGATTTTGGAACAGCACCTCTTCTCTCAGCTAATGTTGGTTGCGACTGTTTAGACTCTTGACGGGGGCGCAGCGCGTCTGGAATCTGGCTAGCGCCTGGGCTCGAAGAAGCGGGTGAGCTGCCCTCCATCGACTGGGTCGACGCCGACATGGACAGCCCGCTGTCAAGATAAGACGGCCGCGACGCCGAGGTCTTCTGGTCTCTCATGTGCTGAGGACGAGGTTGGTCGTCTGGGTAGGGAAGAGGGGAGATGGATTGCGCACGGTTCGTCGGTGGCTTCGATGAGGATTGTTGGCCGGGTCCCGTAGATCGCGAAGGAGAAGGAGAGTCGCGTTTAACGATCCTTAAAGGATTCACAGCGGGAGAGCGGGCATCGGAGGGCGAGGAGAGGAACATCTCCTCCTCGGCTTTGCCACTACGGCCATTGGTGGTCATGATAGCTAACCGGGCCGTATTATGCCGTACAAGTCGTTTTCGAGATCACATACAATGAACTGAGCTATCTTGGTGGAAAAACAGTTCGTGCGTGGCAACTTTAGGATTCCGCGAGGCGAGGAGCTGTTGCAGCTCACTGCGGGGCAGCTTGGAGGGCTTTCGCGGGCTAACAAGCAAGTAATTCCAGGAGAAGCCTGATGAAGAGCGCGACGACTAGGTAGTTAACTAGTTACACGAGCAAAACGCATCTCAAAGACGCAATACAGCTGCTGGAAGGCGGCAGCAAAGGTTTGGCTCACAAGCTGATGAGAGGAGCCAGGGGCGCCATGAGATCACCCGGCATGACGACCTCACCGGCCGCCAAGGGGCTTGCGTTAGGCTAGTCCTTCTCGGCGCTTGCAGAGATTGGACAACATCGTAGCGCTTACAAGACCCGGCTGGTGATTTTGCCAAGCTGCTTCTTGACCTTCAAGTCAATGCTTGGGGTGGTGTGATTGGCCATTTCAAGGGATATCATGCAGTGCTGCCCAGATGCAACTCGGTCTCGAGGGTCAAATTGACACACCCAGCAATCCAAGCCACAGGGGGGCTGTGGTGCAACTTCAGCTTGGATCGGACTTTTGTCGGTCCTAAGATAGTTGGCAGAGGGTGAAAGAAGAAGACGAGATGTGACTGGATTGAACCAAGTCTGGCTGGTTGAAGAGACGACTTGACAAGGCAGCCCAGTAACTACCTAAGTCGCTACACAAATTCAAAGGAAATGTAGTGGCGATGCAGCTAGCTACAGTCTGCGCTCCATTCTTTACTCAGCTGGCTATGTTATGTCGTAAGAACTATACATTGAGTTATAATGTATTGCCTTTAGAGGAGGAATATCAAGCATCTGAGCAATTTTTCTGCGGGCAATTTCAGCTGGATGCCGGCATTTTTTGCATCTTTCCAGTAACTTCTTTCAGGATCGCCTTAACCTGCCCTGATCGCTCCGCCGCATCCCATCCATCAATCACCTGCCTCCAATCTGGTTGCAATTCAAGACTACCTTCCTCACACGCAACCATAAAGGAATTCATCGCCTGGGCACGCCCGACTCTCGCGGCTTCAACCAACGCTTCCATGTCACGGAACAATAGTCGATCAGCCAGGAACGTAAATGCACCTTCACACTCACTGATTGAGCTCGCAGGCAACGCCGAGAGCTGGTCGAAAAATGCTTTCAAACCATCGTATAATACATCATGGGTGGCTTTTCCACCGTTCGCTATTGCTGTCTCAATAAGTGGAACTGACTGAGAGATTTCCTCGCCCAAGGCTAGAGAATTCGCGCATCATTAGCAAAAACTACTCGGCACCCATTCAATATCAGAACCCTTACCTGTGTACGGTGCTGCTGGATACAAACACTTCAACAAGCATTCAACCGAAGCCGCAAATATTTCCTCTTCGGTCCTGTTTAGCGATCAATTATAGGCCCCGAGTGAATATCACCCAAGAAAATCTTACTTTGATAGCCTGCTTTTGGCAGGAGAATCTACATCCATTTTATCTTTAGACGCATCAGTATTGTCTTCCATAATCTGGGATATAATCTTCATCGCTTCAGGTGCCAGATCTAAATCATGAAGGAGCGCCGACACCTCTCCCAGACATTTGAGTGCATGTGGTCGGTATGCAACATTGTTTCTTTTCGCCTCTCGAAGAGCAATTACCTGTCGGTTTTTTCTTCAAGTCATTATCAAAGTACTCAACTCCATCGTGCAAACCTGTTACTTACCCTTATTTGACCCTTAACATCACTCTGCTCGGCATACGACTTTGCGCGAGTTACAAACTGAACCATCGCCCTCAGAACCTTTTCTTTCCCTTCCCACGACTTCCCACCAAGCGCCTTCTCTAGTGTTGGCCAAACCGCCCTTGCTACTGTTTCATCAACAGTACTATTCAAGCATCCTACGGCCTTTGCAATAGCGAGGGCCGAGGCATGTTTAATAGCCCATCTCGGGGACTCAAGCTGGGTGGAAGTAAGGTCCAAAATTTCCGTCAAATATAGCAATACCGTGCGAGTACCACCGACATTATCATTCCATGTTTTCTTGAAGAATTCTTTTACCTCATTGTCGGTATCATGCATTCCAACAAAAATGAATGGTAGAAATGTTGCCGAAACTCTGCTCACGCGGTCGTTGGCATATTTTGAGATTGAATGTGAAATTTCACCAGCAACTGCCCTGTGTGACGCATCTTCCGAATCCAAATATAGTCGCTTAGCATATGCGATAGTCTCTAACATTTCACCATCGCTTGCCAACCGCATCATATACCCAATAGCATTGCTATACGATGCGCTCACCGTATCATTGCGGTCTAGAACATATTTTCTTGTGAGTCGGATGAACCGATCCGCATACGGTTGGAAGAGGACCGTCTTTGAGCTTAAAATAACCAGAACACGACTGCAGCCGACCTTCGATGGTAGCCCAATAGCCGATCGGAGTACATGCTCGAGTTTCAACGCCACCTCTTTCATGCTCCCTTCGTCCAAAGTGTCAAGCAGATGTAACTCAATAGATTCCATCATAGGCGAACTGCGGATAGCTGATAGTCTCATCTTATCAATTTGCTGCCCAGTAAGTCCGTATTTATCTGCATTTAAATGTATATAATTCACTGCCTGAGGCTCCACCGAACTTAAGGAAGTAAGGAATTTCTCTAGAATTTCCGGAACGAACTGCCGCAAGGCTTCTGCCGGACTTTTCTTGACAATTGTAGTCATTGTCATGATGGAATATGTCTGGATTTCCTGAACACTGGATTCCATTCCGTTTTGCAGCAGGAAGGGGACAATATGCTGCAGCATCAATTGAGCTTTCTTTGAGTGTGATGCACTCTCCTCTAGTGTTCTTAGAAGGATGTTGCTGAGCACCTGACAGAGTTTGAAAGCTTCTTCGCGAACGCTCAACTTGATATCATCAAGCACCTTAAAGGCTTTGTTAAGTATGTCGCCGAGGAATTTGTCATACTTCTCAATGGGGCGACCCTGAATTAGGTCTGCAATGGCAGCACAACTCGCTTGTCTAACTCTCCACTCCCTTCCGGCAAGTATATTCTCTAACAAATCTTCCATTATCGCATCGAAATTAGCATTGATAACCGCATTGGAGTCTTTTACCAGCGCATTCCAAATATCGCTCATAGACCTCTGCACGTTGGGGTTTGGATCGAACCTATAGCGATATAGCTTAGGATAGATTTTGGGGTTCTGGGCGAGATACCCATTAACGCTTGAATCCGATAGAAGATTGCTAAGACCGAATCGGCCAAATGCCGCACGGCTGGACCAAACACTATTGTTTGATGCCAGCGACATAAAACGATACACAAGGCTAGGATCGCCAACTTCTGAAGCCAGGCCGACAATGTCTTTGTATGTCGTAATAGAACCTTCCCCAGTGGGTAACGCTCCGGGTTCGAATAGTTCTGTGTCGCCAGAGACCTTACCGCCTCCTAGATTCGAGCCTTCAGTAGTGAAGGATCGCACCAAATCGCGAATCAGATCATTTTTGAGTTCTTGATTCCCCATTTCGTACACCAAGCTCAGCCCGCGAGAAGCGGTTTCCTGCACGACTTCTTCGCGGTCAGATAATAGCCAGATAAAGGCTGATTGACATTCACGAAGTCGATCCTGCAATTGCTGGCAATGGCCGCAAAATTGAACCAGGCTCAGCAGCCAGACGGATGAAGCCCTTCTTAATGAAGGTTTCGATGCCTTGCAATCAGTAATAATTTTGTCAAGTATATTAGACAGGGTACCTAATGGAACGTCAGATAGTGGCCGTTCAGCATCGACATCGAATGCCGTGAGCAAGGATTTCGAGGTCCAACCAGCGGCTACAACACTTAAAGCCTCGCCGACAGTGAGTTGAATCTCAAGGCCACGGATATCGTGTAAATCATACAACGATTTCAAAAGCCGATCAAAAATTTTAGATGAACCCTCGCTGCTCTTTGAAAATGTCAGTGAAAGACGGCCTAACGCTAATATTGCAAGTTCTTTTCCTTTCTTCGCATCTTCCAAAACCTCCTCTAATAACTTCTCCAGGCTAGTATCGGGAGCGAGAAATTCTGGGGCCAAAAGTCCGCTGAGACTTAGTTGTCCTACACATAATATTGCTGTATCTCGAAGAGCTGAGTCCTTTGAATGGTCAAGGATTTTGCACAAAACAGTGTTAAATTGTTGTATTTGAGTGGCTGGCAGCTCCTTTTTCAGACCACGATAGGATAGCCGGGTAAGAAAGTACATCAATGCGAGGATAAGTCCGCGGACCTCATCAGCAGCTCGCCCCACTGCACCACGCCACGACAGTGCTTTGTGCAACAATTCAGTGGCTTTTTCCTCTCGTTCTTCTCGTGACTGATCAGGAAGAGACGCTATAATACCAAAGCAATGTGCAATCACATCTTGGTTGTAAGAACTGGTAGCCTCTACTCCAGCTCTTAAAAACGGTATCACCCCAACAATGTGTTCAAGCACTTCATTTGACGCAAGAGAACTGATTTCTGCAAAGTGTTCGGCCGTTCGCCCAAGGGCGATGCCTGAATCAAATGTTGCCCCTTTGATACAGCCGGCTAAAAACTGCTTGATCACCAAGGGTTCAAGTTGGGCAACATATTTTCGCACGGCCTCGCGTGCAGTTTCGTTCGTCGATATCATTGTATCCAGTCGCTCTTCCCAATAAGGTTTCTCGACTTCAAACGGCACCTGCGAGAATGAGAACGCTTCACATAGTAAAATATTTCGAAGGAACGTCATTGCTGGCGGATAAGCGTTAGAATAAGATTCGCCGTATATTAGGGGCAACCGAGTGCGACCTTCCCCATGAATTTCTGGTCGAAACACAGATTCCATCAATTCCGAAAACTTAGGAAATTGATAGAAATCTTCTAGATCAGACAGTGCTGGTGGATTTCCGGGAGCATTCATATTCGATGGATTCAAAACGCGGTACCAATACGGGTCCAGTCCTTTTCGTCCTTCCTCAACGACCTTAAGCTCTCGGTCCGGATCTCCCGTGAGGGCCATAATGTTTATCCAACGACCTTGGATATCGCTAAAAGGAAGACAGCGATTGGCAAAACGAACTGCTGCAAATCTCGTATTTCGGGCAAGTTCATATCCTGACCTTGTATGTCTCTTGCCCGGTTCTTGATCCATGTAGTCTATCAAAAGCATCCGGAGTCGTCGAATTATATCGTCGTTTAACCTTCGTGCAACCGAGTTCATTAGACTGCTCAGTGCTTGGTCGATGCTAACGAATATTTCATTGCTCGATGTATCTGAACCAAGAGCAATAAATAGCCACTTGATCATGTCGTAGCTAGCTTTCCCGCCTTCCTCCGAAGAGTGGTCAATATTAGAAGTCAACACGCCAATGGTTTCATAAGCTTGACCTCGTAGTTTTTGTTCGGAAGGGCTATTTTTGTTTGACAGGGTCGGCCAGCCATGTACTTGAATTGGTCCCTTCGCCCATTTAATGAGGTGCGGAGCCAAATCAGACGCTGTTGGGCCGAACCGGGCAAACCAGGTAATAAAGTTGAGCAATTGGGTTCGAAGTTTTGTGCCTTCTAAACCTCCCTGACAAATAACAAGTGGGTTAATTTTCTCTTCGAACAGTTGCCTAATGTGGTCGGTTTCAGTGGTAGCTTTAATTGATTTGCATAACAGACTAAGTATCTTAATTTGCAAAGCTGGACGATAAATATTGAGATCTCCCTCTTTAGCCTTCGGGTATAGTTGAAATAGCTGGTTTACGACAAGATCGCTTTCTAAATCCGGTCGGCACTGCTTGAGGATCTCATCTCCAATCGTAGAAATTTTTCGATTCGGATCCGCGCTTGCAATTACAGCAGGAATAAACCGCTCTCTTTCGCTAAATGCGCCACTAGCCAAAAAATTCAACCCTGCAATCTTACTATCGGTGAGATTCAACCCTCCAGGCGTTGAGGAATTCCAAGTTTCATGAAACGGAGCGAATTTGTTCAGAAATTGGTACTCTTCTTCCGAAAGGCTGGAACACGTTGGCGCAGTATTTCCCGCAGGGATCAGCAGAGCCAAGTTCCCAATCCACTTGGATAGAAAAAGGGCATCCTCATTGGAAATTCCCAGTTTCACCCGGAATGACAGATCCTCATCACTACCTTTCTGGGGAAGTTTCAGCGCTACCAGACATCTCAGAATCAGGTTGAATGCGCTAGCAGCATCCGCAGCAGCTTCCTGGAGTTGCGACACGCCCTGAACTAGCTCGGGAAAAAGCTCCGCTCTGCGAACTGGCGTAAGGCGATCTAACGCTAACTTAATGTAGATCAAATCAAAGTGTCTCACCAACTGCGAGTGTGTCTCTTTGAATTGTTTCAGCAAAGCTGGGAGTGGCAGGTCTATTGTGAGAGGTTGGATGCGTGTATTTATATGTTGGCAAACCGAGATTATTTTATTGCGGACCGCGAGATGTTCAGATGCTAACTTTAGAAGCAAAGGGGCTAGGTACTTTTGTAAGAGGGGCTGGAGTTTCTCATCAGAATCTGCAAGAGCTATTCGAAACTCGACGTTTGAAATGAGGGAGAGCTCGCGGGCCTCGGTGCTGGTTTGCTGGTCTGGCATTCTTGCAATGGGCAAAACGCGTTGGGGAGATATCGCGTTCAAAGAAGTACAATGCGGTTGTGGAAGGACATTGTAATTGAAAGATGTGTTGGGCCAATGGTGACGAATCACCCTCTAGGCAATGATGGGGATTGCGCAAACCTCCAGGTGATGTTGATGGACGGTGAGAGATGATGTTGGCTGGTAAACTAACAAACTAACTTGTTAACTAATCCCCGCTAAGCTTATCTTTGTTATCAGCATAACGTGATTGGCTTCAGTGGGTCAGGTTCGCCATAGCCCAAATCTGGGCGCACGAGGCACCTAAACAGCTCGAAAACCTGGCTATCACCTAACCGTCCTCGATATCAGGGGCCTGGACTGGGGTGTGTTAGGCTTCCCAACCCTTGCGGTAACCCAGCCATCTATGTATTATGTCACTCAAATTCATTATCTTGATCAAATCCCAGGCATGATACATAGAATTTCCTAAATTGGCTCACAAGCCGTTACTTTTCTTTTCCTCTTCATGACTTTAATACCCAAATGATTATCAAGACCATTGAACGGAAAGGTTACTTTCAAATGTACTACCTCTCCCAATAGGATTTGTTTTTTACACAAAAAAAAATAAAAAAAAGGAAAAATAAATACCCGAAAAATATGCGAACAGTGAAAAGTAGTGTTAGCAGCAACTCGCTTGAACGCTATTAAGAAAACAGACTTGATTAGTGTTCATTCATGTCCCTACAGGTCATTCCTGATGAACAGGGTGCTTTTGTATCACCAACATAGGGCATACGCTTACCCTACTCTGAACATGGAACACCAAGCCACCATAAGTGCAAGCAAGGAGGTAAATGGCGGCAACTATACAAATGTACCCCAGTTCATTCAGAAGTTCGTCGACCTCTGCTCTTTGAATCGCTCCTGATTAGAATACCCGTTTTCTTGCAACCCCAAACCACTTTCATTCGCGTCCGCCCAATTCAAAGGAACTCCGCCGTTGGCGACTGGTCCCTGATAGCGATTCGCCATATCGCCCATGGAATCCGTGGTCACGGGCTGCTCGTATGATATCTCCGGTTGGGGTTGTTGACCAGCAGGATAGGTGACGGACGTCATTTCTGGTAACCTTTGCCCTTGTGGGACATGCCATCGTGTGCGTATGGCCGGTGCGAGGTCTATGACAAAGGAGAAGACGTAAAATGTAAATATAAACGCAATGACTAACACAGACGTAAGCTGGGAGTCGATAGTAAATTCAAAGGCAAATACAACATACCCCATTCGATAACGGCGGCCTGGTTTTTTCTGCCCCTGCCCCGGCCTGTAACACCGAAAGCAATAGCGAGGGCCAATTCAACAATGATAAAGATAAGCTTAATCCAAAAACTGATACTGAGAATCCGATGTTCTCGATAGTGAATCCCAAGACGTAAGTATTCAAGACAAACAAATACTGCACTGAGCAGATACCCGCCACTGGAAATAGGATCAGATCAGCTATACCCAATCACCTTTATTCTCACTTGCGGTCACGACTTACATGAACAGGACGAGAAAGCCATTATGTTGATGCGGGTGTCTTAACGTATCGAATATCGAGAGGAGGATCAAGCCTATAGCTCCACATATCGAAAAGACTATCGCTAGTGCTGAAAGCCACTTATCCAATCTTCCCTTATTCCGGAGCAGTCGTCCATTATGCCGCAGCCAACGCTCTGATGCGAACCCTAAATCGAAGAACACCCCTGTAATTGTACAACCAGTAATAAATAGTGGTTTAAGACCTTGAGCGGCAACATCGGAGATGTACCTACCAATTAATTAGTTTCATTATCAACCCACATATGAAGAAACACATACGCAATACTCTGGCCCCGCTCCATGCTCGCATATCTAGGGTATCCATCCGCAGCCCATACAATCAGGAGAGTCATTATCGTGGCTGCGGGTTATTCAATAGATTAACTTATGCTTGTTCAAGGGAGAAACGAGATCTGGGGACTTGACGTACCAAGCCACATTCCGGACGCAATTACCGGGAAGAGCCAGTATGATATAAGCCACATCTTCGGAGGTATGGGTGGATTCTAAGATAATGAAATGCGGACGGTGACGAGTGAATCGGATGCTTCACCCATAAGTATAAAAACTAGTTCAATATTGAAGCCGCCGGATCAATGATAAAACAAAGGAGTGATCCGCGATTGGAAAATTCCGCAGCTAATGCGACAAGTCAGCACTGGCGCTTCTATATTAATGCCATGTCAATTTCTTACAATGAAACAAAGCGCTAAAGGAATAGTAAAGGGGAAAAAAAAATCCAGTGTCGTTGGATCAATGATCAGCTGCACAATCGACGACCTTTTCCAGAATCCCTATACTCAGCTCCCTCAACAAGTTTGAATTCAATACCCCAAGCGTAAAATCAATCAAAGGAAGGGAAAACTCTCGAGAGAATCAAGTTCGCCAGAATTGAGAACCGTTAACCAAAGGAGAACCGACCGAATGAAGTTAGCACGAACTCGAAACAAGGGGACCAAAGGAAGCGGAAGAAACGATGGATAAAATCATAAAACTGAGATGAATTATTCCAAGGACCATAACCCGCCCTCCCCACTATGACCATAGGAGACTGGGTTAGTTATATGAACATCGAATGCTTTCCTTTCGACGACGTGCTGAAAGAGAGAGAGAGAGAGAGGCTGTGTAAGCAGAAGGGAAGAAGAGTCAGGAACCATGGAAGATCCGGGCTTATCGACGTCATCCGATGAGCCACGCTGCATCTTAGTCATCGTCGGCGAGAGCTTCCAATTCTCCGTTTGTTCCTAGTTACCAATTTAATGTACGGAGCATTTACCATTAATGATTCAATTCAAGGCTGGTGCTTTCCCGGAGTTAATCATGGATCGGACATTAATAGCCGTGAGTGTATTATCGGCTTCGAGGTTTCCGGAAGATTGTTTTGACAACTGCGTCGGTGGCGTCCAGTGCCGATCGATCAAGCCACTTGGGGACTCGTCAACCCGCCACATCAGCCCTACGAACTACCTTTTGTTGAGTAATGACTCGTAACACCACCGATCTAGTTTTGTCCGGCATTAAAAATACTCAATAATTAATACTAACACTGAAGAATGTAAACTTGCGAATCAAGCTGACCATGATCCATACATGCCACACCGAAAAAGAAAAACGAAACTAGTATCGTAAACCCGACCCATAATCTATAACTTTGCCGAGCACAACTCCCACGGATATCGCCCAAACAAGAAAAAAGAAGTTTGACTAAGGACACACTGGGGAAGAAGGAGCGTTGATTCATTTGCGTGTTCGTCTGCTACGCGTGGCTTTTCCTTTGGTCTTGGTCGTGCCACTCACTTTGACACCGTTGGACTTGGGTGGCTCCTTGGAGGTTTCCACTTGAACGCCGTTATTATCACTGTTGCTGGTACTGCTGCCACTGCTAGGGTGCCTAGTCCCATTGGTCCTAGGAGCTGGTTGTAAGACGACATGATTATATGCAGTAGGGTCCACATAAGAGTCACGGGATGATGGTCGATACACAGGTTGATACATGCTATCCGGCGCTGGAGATACGCAATATCCGGGACTGGCAGGCATAGAATACCGCGGACCAAAGCCTATGACTTGTGAAGGATTATAGGGCGTGTAGGCCGGGGGTTGCATAGGAACAGCATTTGATGAGGATCTCGAACGAGGTACCCACTGAGGGTCATCTGGAAGGGGCCGCGAAAGTGGCCCCATCCTCCCTGATGACGAGGGACAACTTGGTTGGTCGTCCTGAAAATTATACGCGCCGGGTACTCGGGGCGATCCATTTGGCGGTTGCATACGTAGTGTTTGTATCGAGGGAGTTCTTGGCCGGGCGTACGAGGCTTGCAACGAAGAGAAGTAGTATCCCGAAGCGGCATCGGTTGCAGAAGAGAAGGCCGCCTCCAGAGGGCGCTTAGGACTAGATTTGGTAGGAGAAGCAGCTGCGGAATGCATAGTTTTGCTGTTAATCCGGCTAGGTTTACTGCGCTGGGAGCCGTTCGTTCCCTCGCCCTGTATTCTCCGTCTTTCCAATGCCTCTAGTTCACGCTGAGAAAGCTTGATTTTAGATAAACCCATTATTTGGGCGTGTCTAATTCGTTCCAACGCTCGTTCCACAAGGCGATCTTCCTTATCGTTCATGGCAAGCTGTATGGCATAGGCAAGAGTGCTATCCTCATAAGCGTCATCAAGTGTATATTCGTCATGTTCATCGTCTGAGCTCTCTTCATCGCTTTCAGCCAATTGTTCCTTTATCATATCGACAGAAAAGGGCAACCTTTGGCGTCGGCCGTAGGCAAATCTTGAATTTAGGGGCACCCCCTCTTCGCCATCACTGTCTTCGTCAGGCTCCAAATCTTCCACGCGTAACTCATCCCACCGTTTCTTCCCACCCTTTTTACTCCTCCCCATCCGTGCCCCCGGTGGTCTTCCCCATTGGGGCATATCATAAGGAGTTCGCGGCCGACCACCTAGACCGCCTCCTCGGAAAAAGCATTCTCGATTGGTTTATCCATAAACGCGGCATGACCCAGAACCGTTACTGCGGTAGCGCCAATGAGCCATAAAAAGGCAACAAATGGCGATGCCATGAAACCAAGTGGGACCGCAATAATCAAGAGGCCGGTGTAAAGCTGGGATGTTGTTGCTCTAAAGAAACCGACATCCAAATCCCGACCTTCAAGCTTGCCAATTCCGTATGTACCGCCGATAACGAGAAGGATGACAAAGAGAAGAAGCAGGTTTGTAAGTAAACTGTAGATGCTGAGCATCATAAACACGACGATGTAGTTGCTAGAGAAGTAGCTCAAGTTGTAGTTCCAGCGGCTCTGCACTTCACTGAAATTGGCAGGCTTCGACATTCTCTTAAAATCGAAGAACTCGGAGATGGGTTTGAGGTTGGCAAAGCGTGAGGAGAAGGATTGCGAGCGAACAGCGCTGAACCTGTCGCCGAAGTTGAAACGCGATGTCAAGGCATCGAGAGGTATCTGGAGAGGAGCCATGTCGAGATATGAGAAAATGAGTAGAGAATAGAAGAGACTTTATAAAGGATATCTATCAGTAGACAGCCGAGTAGCAAAATTAGTAAACGCCAGCTCCTAAGGTATGTTGTTTATATTGGAGCAAGGATAAAGTGCAAGTTTAATTCCATTTTTATCCAGGTGCCACACACTAACCTTTTGATATTGCACACTGCAATTAGCAACCAGGCAGCGAGGTAAAAGAAGCTTCGGCGAAGGTGAATTGAAGGATTGGGAGGGAAAGTAAGGCAGACGTTTTAACAAAAATTCCGTTTTGAACTCCTGTTCTCATCAAATTCCAATCGATCGCTGGGGACACAATTCCCTTTCCCCCTAGCGCTAGTCCCAAACAGGAATGGTGTTCAGGGCCCAGCTCGAAGCTTAAATGCTGATGTAATATATTACGGTCTCGTCGGGTAACGGTGTAATTCACACACTCTGTCGCCGAAAAGAGCTGTTGTCGTCATGGGGAGAAGTGAGCGAGGCCAATGCGAAGAATCAAGAGAAACGAGATCACAGCTGCTAGCCTCTGAGAGTCCGGGAGGCGTCCTGAGGTGGATTTACCACCTCATGGCACCTCCATTGCAGTGTTTGTATAGGTAGTCAATTGCTTGCAAAGTGATAGAATAAGCAGCAAGTTGATGGAGGAGCTGGAGGGAGTCACAAATGAAGAAACTAGGGGAGAGAGGGGAGGTGGGAGGTGAACAGATGTTTATTAAGAGGGGTAAGAGGCTACAGGGCGGCTACATATGCAACAATCAACAGCGTACAATACGGAGTACTGTAACTGCATTTAGGGCCTGCTTTTCGGCTGGTTTTTTCTTTGCTTTTTGCCGTCTCTTTCTTGTCTTTCTTTCGTCTTGCATAGATCGATTCATTACCCATTACGGAGTATTACACACTGTAATTGAAAAGACCACGGGGTTGATTAGTCATGCTGCCTGGACTCGGCATGGTGGGCCCCCTAGGCCCCATTTGGCTGGCGATCCGGAGTGGTGATTGGTCCACGTTGTGCTAGCTACCCGTTTGAATTATCGCTCTTTCTCTGGTCTCTTCCCAACGGCAGCCCAAAGCGTGTGTTTGTTGTTTTCCATAGACCGTCATATTTATCCCCGCGCCGTCGTGTCGTTCTTCGGGGATCCTTATCTCCCTCTTTAGCTATATATTAATCCTTTATCCGTCTTATCCTCGTTGGGCCTTCTTCTGCGGGCCGGCCCAAAATGAGGCACTCTGCCCCGTTTCGGATCCTGCTCCTGCTCGCCACTTTCCTTGCCTTTGCTGCTGCGTGGACAAAAGAAGGTGTGTATACGAAGTGCTCTTGGTGTCTCTACCACATACCTGGCCGCGCCCAAATATGTAACTAACCACTTGTGGCACATCGACCAGACCATGAAATATTTCGCCTTCGTGAGGAAATCATTGTAACAGAGGGTACCAATGTTACGTTCTACGGTATAAACCATCTCGGCCATCCTCCATACCACAATTGCTCCAAATTCTCACAATTAACAGATTTTCTGGGCGTGAAACCCAGCGCCAGCCATGTCGATATTGCCAAGGCATTCCGCAAAAAGTCCAAGCAGCTCCACCCCGATAAAGCCAAGCGTGCCTTCGTAGCCTCCCGCGCCAAACCACCTCGATCAGCGTCGGGAAAGCGGAAACCTAGCGTTCATGTCAGCAAGCCCCCATCCGATCGCGAAGTCCAGCAAGTTGTCAAACACGCCACGGAACGATATGCGCGCTTGGGTGTGGTCCACGAGATCCTCAAAGGTCCAGAAAGGGACCGATATGACTATTTCCTGAACAATGGTTTCCCCAAATGGAAGGGAACCGGATATTACTATTCACGCTTCCGTCCTGGCTTGGGGACCGTCCTCGTGGGTCTCTTCCTTGCATTCGGCGGAGGCGCCCACTATCTTGCTCTCGTTCTTGGGTGGAAGAGACAGGTCGAATTCGTGGATAGGTATATCCGTCATGCTCGCCGAGCTGCCTGGGGCGACGAATTTGGGATCAAAGGACTTGGCAGTTTAAATAACTACGACGACAAAGCTTCGACGACTGCTACGGCTGAGAACGGTGAAGAGCCCATCGTCATGAACCGAAGGCAAAAGCGAATGATGGAGAAAGAAAATCGTAAGGAAAGCAAGAAGGCGAAAAAGGAGGGATCATCCGGTACCTCAACGCCATCCGGTGTCGTCACTTCGGTCGGGGATCGAAAAAGGGTCGTTGCTGAAAATGGCAAGGTCCTAATAGTTGATGCTATCGGAAACGTATTCCTGGAAGAGGAAACAGAAGATGGTGAGAAGGAGGAATTCCTTCTTGACATCAACGAAATTCCACGGCCAACGATCCGTGACACCATGGTATATAGACTTCCCATGTGGCTTTACCGCAAGATTGCAGGCGGTCCCTCTCAGAGTTCCGGCTCTCCATCTGATGATGTCGTTGAAGAAGTTACCTTTTCTCCCGAGTTAGAAGCCGATAGTACGACTGATTCCCAAATATCATCGAGGAAAGCAGGGAAAAGAAGAGGGAAAAAAGCTTGATTTGAAATGTGTACATACAATGATACTTGTATATTACTTTCTCATAGACTTTGAACAAAAAGTTTCAAATTTTTGCCCCGATGAGCTCCCTCTTGCTTTTTTTTTCTCAAGACGCCCAACGCGTCAAGTTCTCAACCCATTCTTTATAGTATCTTCTCCATTCCATTGCCATTGCCATATCTTCAGTCTCCTCTGACGCAGATCCCAGCCACACTTCAACTTCATTCGACGGGGTTGAGAGTCTGGGGTGCATCATGACACGGGGCCCCCTCACTCTCTCTAACTGCCGGAGAGCATCCAAGTACAAGATTAAGTTGTTGTAAGTATCTCGAAAGCCGATGCGCCAAATACGATATGAGTCAACCCAAATGTGGAGCCTGGTGATGTTGGAATCGCGAAGGTGTGTTGCAATTGACTGGATTTGTTCAAGCATTGGCTCGCATCTGCCAACATCGATCTGAATGGTAAATCGTTCGAAATTTTGCCAGGAACCAGGTTGAATTGAAGAGCATTTTCTTTCCAAGATGTATACATCCTTGTCAAAGAAGTAGATCTTGCAAACGAAATTTCGATAGAGGACATCCATTGCCTCCTCGCAAATCTGACGATTCAGGCGTGCTCTTATCACAAAGCTGTAATATGTGTAAAATGTGGCATAGTTGCTCTGATATTCGTCAAGAATATAGGAGAAAATATGTTGGCGAAGTTCGGTTGGTAGGCGCAATATGTAACATGGCAAGCTGAAATCCTTGTGTTCAAAACAAAGCTGCTGTCTTTCAGTCCAAGGAATCTTTTTGAGGCATTTGCGATTATGTTCAAGCGCGGCCTGGCAATAAGTTACCGTGAGTCCAAGCTTCCTATGAGCCCAGCAGACTGGGAGTCCCTTCGGCGGTAAGATAGTTGCCCGGTTTTTGCATGCATTGTAGGAATGTGTCAGCGCGGAGCATTGAGATGAAAATTTCTTTGGCCTCGCACGGGCGAGCTTTGATCGTTGTTTGCCTCGAGGCATTCTTTTCACCTCCTGCACCATGATAGATGTTATAAGAAGCTAGGAGCGCATCAGTCACAATAAATACCATAGGCAAGGATGTGAAGCTGTTGTACCCCGTGGAGCTTCCCAGTTGCATTGGTTGGAGGCTTGAAGCTCATTGACTCAGCTCAATGACCATTTCAAATTCCAGCTGGAGTCCGAGAGCAAGATTGAATGAGATTCTCAAGCTGTAACGAGACAGTAGAATCCAACCCGTACTTATTTAATTCAACTAACCATCCAGCGCGCAATAGTCATTTTGGTCAAAGGGGCGGATTTGTGATGACAATAACATCCTTAAAGACACCTTGCTGCCTGTTGATCGTGGAACCTTGAGGGACTTAGTACGTATAAGTTCTAATAAACAGCTAAGGATGTTTTCCGCAGAATTCTCTGGGCTTCTATGACTACGTTTAACTCAACAAATATTGTTTGTGTTTTAAATCTTTGCATGGTAACTTGAGCTTCTTCGCTTGCAAGAACACTTCACTCTATACGAACCCGGAACCAGTCTCGAATGGGTATTCTCTCATGAATCCATATCTTCCTCTGACTAGAGAGGTATGCCCTGTATACACAGGTTTGGCCAAGGTCAAAGGAAAGAGCCACATTTCGAAAGAAGCAATGCTTTTTAAGCCCTGGGTATCTTGCCATTTCATCTCAGCCGAAATCGTTTCGAACCCTTCCTCCCTCCCATTTCCTCCCGCCAAATCCCAACCGAAACCAAAACAATGAAACAAAACAAACCAAAGGAAAGAAAAGAAAAGAAAAGAAAAGAAAAGGAAATCAAAACGGTAGAACAGTCCTTACAAGAACATCTTCGCAACCGACATCAAGCCCTTGACGCTATCACCAATGCCATTTCCACCAATATTAAATGCATCACTGCTACCACTTCGACTACCACCACTCCCTCCCCCCATCAAACTCCTCGGGACTCGAATCCCCACTGCCCCAAGTAACTTCTGCAACACACCTCCCGTAATCAGCGGCATAACTACCATCAAAAACACCTTGACCGGATGCCTCTTCGCATAATGCACAATGTGTCTAAATAAGCGCCTGATTTTGTGCACAATGCGCGCTATGAAGCCTGAGCGGGGTTTGGCTCTGCGTGACGAAGATCCCGAGGATGAGTGGATGGACGATGTTGTGGAGCGGTTGGCGTAGCTGCCTAGACTGAAGATGGAGGGAGCGCTGGTGGAGTGGCGTGAGGAGGAGTGGTGGTGGTGATGGCCATTGCTGGTGCTATGTCGGTCTTTTGAGGAGTGGCGCCGGCGGTGGGAGCTGCTGCTGCTCCGCGCAAAGGGGTAAAGCCAGCTCATCGTACGGGATAAAGTAATGGGTATACGTCACGTAGAAATTGGAATGAAAAACAAAGGAGGTTATCCTCCTTTTCTTCGGTACATGAATCGGGGTATATTCTTTTTTTTTTTCTTTTTGGGGAACGGCGCCTTGAGGAAGTACGAAGGCACGTATTGTAGTTAGGTACTGTTTAGCCGCGCAAACCCCTGATCACAAGTTCTCTTTGGTAGCTGTCTCGTAATGCGCGCTCTGGTTGAGTCGAGCAATTGATCGTATGTCGATTCAATTGCTATTGACATGTGAGTGTGCAGATCGACTTTCAATTCTGTACCAGTGAAAAGCCCGAATCCGAGCGCAATGCGGAGTATTCAACGCCTTTCTGCGCTTCATCGTCGAAGAGGCGGTGGCTGGGAGCTCCCGAAACTAGCTGAGTCACGTGGCATGGTTGATCCACCGTAGGCTCCAACGGTTAATTATCGATGGGATGTGATGATCGATTTATTGTTCAAGAGGAGCGAGCGCTTTGCTTCAACTGCCTTCTGCATCGATGTCGGAACCAAGAAATCTGTTGTTGAAAGTTTCTTCGAGTCTTCCTTGAATGCTCAGATTGGTAATCTTCCCTTTCGCTTCGGGTTTTCCTCTGGCAGACACTCATGTGGGGGTACCTGCCCTCCCTGACTGCTGTGGCGGGCCTACTAAGGCAATGTTGACCGATTCTGGTGCTCGTTTCGCATTTTCTGAAATAATCTCTTTATTTTAATGGCGGATAATAGTCCATTAGACTACAAGGCTCTCTACCTCCAAGCGGAGGAGCAACGAAAACGGGAAGCTGAGTTGCGAAGACAGGCAGAGGACGGGGAAAGACGTGCAAACGCGCTCAACCAACAAACAACACTTGGAGAGTTCATCGAAGCTTGTCATGATTTACTCTCTCGGCCTTTGCAAGTAGGAACACCATGCCACTCTACAAAAGGGAACATCCCCAAACCCACAGGGAAATACTGCCCAACAAGACTTGTTTGGTGGTCGGATTGTCCGAGACAACAGCAAGAATTATACGATGATGTATACGCTTACCTACAACCAACCGATGGAGATGCACCTCGATTATTTGTGCCTCTTGTCGAGTTGCACGGTCTAAACCGGCGGTTTTCCCGCCGAAAGCTGCGAAGTGAAAAGGATCTAGAGGGTTATGAGCGATTTGCGGTAGAGGATCATGTTCATGATATCATAGCCACACTTTGCAAAATACCAGAAGCCCAAAAGAGATTCCGGCTCGGCGATGGGGTCGTCTTTGAAAACCACACGAACGTCCTAGACGAACCAGACAGTGCTGATGAGGAGACGGTGGATGAATCAAGTACATTGAATCCCAAGGCGGATCAGTTTTGTATCCATCGAGTTGATGGTACTACTAATACCTTGCTTACGACAGTTGAGTATAAGCCACCGCACAAGCTCTCTGTTGAGAACATCCGAGTGGGTCTTCGGTCAATGGAGTTCTGGGAAGAAGTTGTTCAGCGGGACACAATACCTATAAACAACCCTCAAAAGCTGAAGTACAATGCAGAACAACTAGCGGGCTCAGTATTGGTCCAGGAGTACCATGTCATGATCCAACAAGGGCTGGAATATTCATATATAACTAATGGGCTTGCACTAGTTCTTCTTCGTGTTCCATATAATGACCCGGGCACGGTTTATTACTATGTTTGCGAACCAAACATGGACATAAAACCAGAGGACCCTGAGCCCTTCCGCCAACCAAAAACAGCTATTGCCAGGGTGTTATGTCTCTGCCTCATGAGTTTTGCTTCGGAGATCCGTCCTCTGGCGTGGCGGAATACCGCAAGATCTCAGCTACATCTATGGGAGACAAGCCTTGATTATACTCTGTCAAAGATCCCCGATGAAGAGCTGCAGCAAAACCCTCCAGACTCAGAATATACAAGTTCAGAGTACGCGCCCTCCGAAAACCTCCCATCATCTCCCTCACTCCTTTCTCCGCAGCAGGGCCGTCGAACTCGATCTCAAGCCAACTGTGCACCTATGGACACGGCACTTCAGCGCGAAACCCCAGACTCTTCCGACTCTGACCACTGCCCGGAAACGCAGAGTCGGAAGCGAGGTTTCAGCCAAGTGATGTCCTCTCCATCCAGTGGCTCATCAGCGCGTCCAGCAGGCAATTTTAATCCATCAAGTGGCCAACAACATCAACACACAGCACGTTTCTGTACGCAGCGATGTTTATTGGGTTTGCAACAAGAAGGTCTATTGGATCATCTTTGCCCTAATGTTCATCTCCATCAGCAAGGCCACAATGGCGATCGGCATCATATTGATGTAGGGAAGCTAGTGCAACTACTGAAACAGCAGCTTGATCACGACCTTGATCATAATTGTACGCCATTTGGAGTTTGTGGATCGTATGGTGCGCCGTTCAAGATCACTTGTGCTACGTATGGCTATACTGTGGTTGGGAAGGGCACAACATCTAGGCTTTGGAAAAAGGTTTCACGTGAAGCAGAGATATATCGGATTCTTTGCAAAGCACAGGGTTCTGCAGTGCCTGTATTCCTAGGAGCAATTGACCTGGAATTGATATACTTTCTCCATGGCGCTGGAGAGATCCGCCATATGCTTCTCATGGGTTGGGGAGGGGAATGTTTACGAAAAGTTGAGAAAAGCTCGACGTTGAGGCGTGAAATCGCCCGATCGAGAAGGCAAATCCGTATGTTGGGAGTCGTGCACGAGGACTTACGGCCTGATAACATGTTATGGAATAATGAATTGGGCCGGGTACTGATTATAGACTTTCACCGGTCTCGTGTAGACTGCCGGCCGACGAAAAAGCGGGTTGAGTCCTTGAAAAGATCACAAGACCAAGAGGGCATGTCAAAACGACATCGCCCTCTTCAGACACAAATGACAGCAAATACGTAGTTGATCCTAGCTACGTATGTACATACATACAAGGGTAAGTAGCAGCCAACACGCTTGGAGCGTGGTAGGTATCTTTAGCTTGTGTGGTAGTCATGTTTGGCGATTACTGATACCATTTTGCACTACATTTTGTAGTTCCATTTTTGTACTTTTCCTTTGGAGACTGTCATGTCTTCTGGCTCATTCCTAACAGCGTATCTGGCATCAATATGGTTGCTATCCCTCTGCGAGGTTGAGGCTTGGACATGTGATGTTGGTGATAAACCGTCACCCACTAGTTAATGGATCTTCATATTTCGGAGACATTAATTATTAATATTTCTTAGATGAATTCGATGATAGCTGGTACTATCAACTAACTACTATAAACCCCTTTTTGAAAGTCCTTTACTATATGAGAAGTTGTAACATTGAAATCTATTAGCAGGTTCCACCTTAGAGTGGTTTGTGTGAACTAGTGACATCAGGAGACTAAACCAAAAGCGTCACTAGTCAACTTAGTGGTGCATTGGCTTGCGATGATTGGAACAACGTCATTGCCTGAAAGCGATGAAGAACTGGAAGCCAGCTCTGTCTCCAATTCATTTTCTGTCGAGGAAAATTGAACAAAGACACAGAGATACTCATTACTTGCATCCCCCATTTCAGCTGTATACATATATTCCAGATATATCAATATTTCAAAGAATCCTAAATACTACGGCCTTTCCTATATAGCAAAATGACTGGTATGTTATGCTGCTACCTCATCTATGAGCACTATCCTCCTTCTAACAAACATCCTCTGGCAGATACCCATCTAGATTATTGTACGTTTGCAAAAAAGAAAAAAAAGAAAGCAAATGGAATAAACCTGGATTTCCGCAGATTTCCTTATTAATGCTGAGGATTTTCAGATAAGATTCTGGAAGTAGCCCCTTCCGCAACCCAGCAGCAAATCCGTGACGCTTACAAACGGTAAGGTTTTTTTTTTTTTTTTTTATCATCGATCTAGCAACAATCGCCCTTTTTTGATCCTGAATTGGTTAAATAAGACTCACCCGTTATGTTTGTAGAGCTGCGCTCAAACATCATCCCGACCGCGTACCAGCAAGCTCTCCAGACAGACCAGCCCGCACGAAGAAATTCCAACAGATAAATGATGCATACTACATCCTCTCGGACCCGCGAAGACGTCGCGAGTACGACGACGCCCGCCGCACCTCTTCCACGGCAGAAACTTCTTGGACCGACACGCATCCTCCCCCACAGTCGGAATCGTTTGCATCCGACCAATTCGGGTCGATGTTTGAAGAGATGCTTCGGGAGGAAAGCATGAGTGGAAACGCTTCCGAGAGCGTAGCAGGGTACTTTTGGTCAATTGTTGGAGGCCTTAGCGGTGGTGCGATCGGGTTTATCGTTGCGAACTTCCCGGGAGCGCTGGCGGGCGCAGTAGCGGGAAATAGGCTTGGGGCGGTGAGAGATAGGAAGGGAAAGAGTGTATATGAAGTTTTCCAGGAATTGCCGCAAGAGGATAAGGCTAAGATATTAAGTCGTCTGGCTGCAAGGGTTTTGCAATCAGCTGTATCTTGATTTATACCCCGGTTCTCTGGTGATGGCGTTTGCTTGGGATGCTGGAGCACCGACTCAGATACTAACGGCCAGATCCGGTCTTACGACACTAGAGGAGCCGGAGATCAAAGCTTGTGTGGTCCCAAGTTCAAGGCGTAAGGGTTTGATGTCGGCAGCGTGGGGTCTCAACGTCGTCGATAACTATGGGAATGGGCGATGACAACGGTTGTTTCATATCCTCCATGTTGTCATTATTTGATAGAACGATCCAGATATGTAGGGAATTAGTCTTGTTGAACTCGGGCAACGGTAGGGGGCATAGGATGCCGTCGCCACAGATGCCAGCCGGCGATTTTGAGGACCAGAAAGTAAGAACTTAGTAGTGCCTTAACTACATTCTTAACTCCTGGCAGGACTTTAGCGTCTAGCTTATGAAAAACGTGTCGCTATTAAAGCTTGTAATGGCTTTCAATGAATCTGACAGACCCAGCGATGGTCAATGGCAACGACGCATCCTTTGATGCCACAGACTTGTTCAGGAGTTGAAAAGCCTCAATTTCCGATCAAAGTTCAGAGTTCGGTTCCACTTGTTCTAGACCCTTGGGTGGCAAGAGGTTCGCTAAGTTTAAAGCACCGTCTGGAGGATTGTTGACAATGGAATTCGATCCCAATTTTGTCTGCAGAGGCTATCTTGGGAGCAGCTAGTCACTACTATAATTAGTTATACAATGGTTCTCGCAGGTCAACCGGGCAGGAAGTGGAAGACCAGCATTCAACCGTCGAGCATATGACTATTAAATCGTCAACAGATTCCATTCCTTGATTCACGTTCGCTCTCTCTCGCCGCCCACTGACTGGATCAATTCATAGTTTTTTCGAGTTCCACAGGCCAACTCACTCGTCTTTCCTTCCGGGGATATGGAGTTAATTACCATTTCTGCCCCCTTTCCGCTCTCTTTCAAGTCCATGTAGATGTGATTCTACATACTTCTCACTACTCCTCTTGCTTTTATCATTTACAGCATCCCTCTCTCTCTAAACTCCCTTAACCGCGCTGTTGGTTCCATTATCGTTTTGATATAGTTAGTACCCTGCATAGAATTAGCAACCATGACCACAGAAGCAGCCAGCGTGTATCCCTCCCTCGAGAACCGTCCCCTTAAGATTACAATCTGTCTATTCGATGTCGATGGCACACTGACTCCCGCGAGACTGGTGAGTCCCTAAACCCACATACTCTACCAAAGCTAAACGAGCAAGAACCGAGAGAATGGGACATTCTGTTCGTGGGAGAAATTAGTTTTCGGAGGCACTGACAGCTTCGGCAAATTAATGCCATAGAGTGTCTCGTCTGAAATGCTCCAATTGCTCTCACAGTTACGGCATAAGTGCGCAATTGGCTTTGTGAGTTTAACAACCCCCCAAAAAGTCTTTCATGCAAGCAAGTAGGCATTATAAATCGTAACTGAACCTGTGCGATTGCGGGTGCGCAAAACAGGAACCCCATGCTTTCAACACATCCTGCGCTTTAGCTAACTTTTGCGCATTCGAATTTCTTCCCATGTATAGGTTGGAGGCTCCGATCTAGTCAAGCAGCAAGAACAGCTAGGCACCGCGTCCACCCCCGTAACCTCCCTTTTCGATTTCTGCTTCGCGGAAAATGGCCTTGTCGCGTATAGAATGGGAAAGCTCCTGAAGAGTAACAGCTTTATCCAGTGGCTCGGAGAGGACAAGTATCAAAAGCTGGTGGATTTTTGCTTGAGGCATATCGCCAATCTAAGGTTGCCCAAGAAGAGAGGGACTTTTATTGAATTTCGGAATGGGATGGTGAATGTTAGCCCCATTGGACGGAATGCGAGCGTGCAGGAGAGATTGGACTTTCAAGGGTATGTCTTGAGCAATTATTTTGCGGTTTTTTCTACTCCGAATCAACCTCTCTTAAGATGAGTAAAAACAAAATGGAGCTGACTGGCTTTGATTTCCCTTTTTGTTAGGTATGACAAGGTGCATAATGTCCGAAAGACAATGGTGGAAGCATTGAAGAAAGAATTCCCTGACTACGGACTCACGTGAGTTTCCCTCCCGGTCCATAGAGGCTGCCTCCTTCTTTCTTGAAAAGTGCGTCGAATAACATAAATTGGCGATGGGAGCAGATACTCTATCGGCGGGCAAATCTCCTTCGACGTATTCCCGACTGGCTGGGACAAGACTTATTGCCTTCAGCACATAGAGGCCGAGAAGAACATTTCGGGCGTTGAATACAATACAATCCACTTCTTCGGCGACAAGGCCTTCGAAGGTGGAAACGATTGGGAAATTTACACCGACAAGCGTACCATAGGTCATGCTGTTACGTGTCCAGAAGATACTATGAAGTTGTTGAGGGAGTTGTTTGATTTATAACTAAAGGAAAAGTATAGAGTCCGTAAGTGAGCTATTTTGATAGGGTGTTGAGGACTGAAGAGCCGTAAACACATGAATTTCACTTTAGACGAACATGTCTCATTCGGTGAAGCACGCCGCGTAGTGTGTCGCACAAATGGTAATTGTCCGTGCTCTGTTGGGTATCGCAGTGGTTCGTATCGAATTCTACATTAATGCAGGATTGGGGTAGAGCCTCGATGAGAGATACTAGTTCATTTTGTGGGATAGAGAATGAACGGGTAATAGGCGAAGCGATGCGAAATGAAAACGTTGTCAAATTGGGAAGGGAGGCTAGAGTTGTAGGTAGGCCTGGGAATCGCATAGATAGTTTGGTTTCACTAGGCACAGCATAAATGGATATTGAGCGTATCAGTGAGGCATGGATTGTATTGAGCTGTTGGCGGGAGGCTTTGACATTGGAGTCGGAGAGCACAGCATTGTGGTAGAGTAACGGGAGGGCTGTTTGGTACCATGTCCGCTGGACGAGGATGCAATTAAAGAGGGAAGTGGAGGTAGCTCTGACCAGGGCGAGGATCTCGAATAGGATTTCGTATGGGAGACGGTTGATGGAGGCCATGAATATGGTATTCTAATGTGGATGGATGGATGGATGGATGGATGCTGGGTGATGGTCTCTGATGGAGTTCATCTTAACCTATCCTCCAGGCAGCAGCATAGGAATTTGATATCGGACCTAGAGCACTGGCCCGCGAGTTATACCTTCGCGCGGATGTTGACGTAGGTGAAAGCCAGCTTTATCAGCCCTCCATTCCCTTTCCTCAAGGGTGTAGAAAGCGGAATGACTCTGGGATAGGAATGTTATGGTACATTTCCCTGTATGTTTGTATAAACACCATAAGTACAATACTTGGGAATCTGATATTGGAAGCAGGCAAGGATCTGAACTTGTCGTTATTCCGACTTTGGGTAACTGACTAGTTAACTAATTAGTTACTAACCTTAAGGGGTGCTGAGTCACCAGATCCATCTGATTAGATCGACCTTATCTAGTCACTTCTATCAACATGGTTGACATAGAACTTCGTCGTTGTTCAACAGCAGGCGCCGTCTGCAGGCTCACTTATGATGCCTACCTATTCGTGCTTTAACTTGTCAGGAATCTAAGGGGGTATCTCTATCTTCCTGTTCATCATGGCCAACTCCAAATCAGTCGTCGAACTACCGCGGTTCCTGTCCCCCCAGTCAGGCCCCTCCCGAATTGGCCCCTCAAACCTCTTTGCATCAGGAGTTTCAGCAAACCAAGTCCACAGACGTCTTTCTTTCCCGACCTCCGATATTCACAGGCCCATACAGCTCAAAGCCTTTTCTACATCGCTTTCCCCGTCCTACTCAGCCCTAGTCCGCCGTTCAAATTTTGTCGTCACTACTCCATACGCCCTACGTTATCACACTTCTCCCTCCCCCGTCCCTGGACCCCGCCGCGAGCCGGAGGTCCCTTCTATTCCCATTAGACATAATGGCGTATATGTTGCGACATTCAAGCCTGCGCGCCGAGCGTTCCATGCTACAGCATCTACACAAAGAGATCACCGCTTTGATACGTTGAAGCTGGTTCAGCGCTTAAAGAGCGAGGGTTTTAGTGAAGAGCAAGCCGTTGCCTTGATGAGAGTACTTAACGATGTTATTGAAGAGTCGATACGGAATTTGACGAAGACGATGGTTCTGAGGGAAGGTCCGTGTGCTTTCTTTTTTCTCCAGGTCTAACACCTTTCTCGGGCAGCAGGACAAGCTCCCACTTTTATCTCTTATTTTCTTTCCTTTTTTTTTCCTTTCTAAACGTTGACTAGATGCCGAACGTTCTGCCTACACGCAAAAGGTTGATTTCGCCAAACTCCGGTCTGAACTACTAAACTCCGACTCAACTGAGGCACAACTCACTCGTTCTTCGCACGATCGGATTGCCGGAGACTTGGCTAAATTGAATTCGCGTCTGCGCGATGAGATCAACCGTACGCAGGCATCTGTGCGACTGGAT
Organism: Amauroascus verrucosus; assembly: GCA_001430935.1. Classification (NCBI taxonomy): domain Eukaryota; kingdom Fungi; phylum Ascomycota; class Eurotiomycetes; order Onygenales; family Onygenaceae; genus Amauroascus; species Amauroascus verrucosus. The sequence goes on from LJPJ01000393.1 coordinate 50,041, forward strand.
CTTAATCTTGAAAAGGGAAGGATCCGCGAGGAAGCTAATGGGCAAGAAATGAGAATTAAGGAGACGGAAACAAGGATCGAGCAAGAGGTAGCTGGTTTAAGAGAGCGGGTGGAGGCTGTCAAGTTTTCTACCCTGCAGTGGCTGATGTATGTCAATCTTGTCATGAACCATTTTCCCTTTATTAAGGTGTACTGACTGGACTTGTTCGAAACAGGGGTGTCTGCACCGGTACCGCGGCGCTGATACTGGGTGCTTGGCGTTTATTGATGTAAGAATAGATGGATTGGGCGTCACACATATTTCTCTTGGGGATGACATGTTATCTCCTATTGTTCTAGGCTATACGAGTCTCGTTTGTTTCAGGATTGCGTGTACATTCAATGTCGTGGTGGGGGCAAGAAACCATTGGTCTTCTTCAACGAAAAGAAAAAAAAAAAAATAATAGCTAAAAACATGTAAAGATCATATGTACATATGGTATGGTTGGTATAACATAAGGAGCACATCGACCAACAGGTTCTTGTCTGAATATATCATATATATCCATTCGGCACCAGGTTTGAAAACAAGCCTGGGTGCTGATCTCCCAGGCGCTGCACGACATCCTCGGTGCGCGCGCGAATCATGGTCTCCGAACCATCATGGCGGAGCAGCAAACCAAGGCCATGGGTGAACCAAGAAATAGTGCTCTTCGATCCTGGAGAATAGCGAGGGAATGGAAGTGGCGAGAAGCTCTTTTCAAGCTCTGATCTATCACATTCTTCAAAGCTAATGTATGTGAGAGCAGTGGGATCGAACATTGATTCAGAGAGGATGAGCTCAACTATGGCTTCTGAAAGGGAGGCGGTCCAGGGGAGTAGCAGTGGTTGACAAATTTCAGAGGGTGATGATAGAGTTGGCCGCATGAAGACTGGTGGATCGGGGTTGGAGAGATGGGATAATTTGATGCCCCAGGTTGCTGCGGCTTGGTTTTCGGTGCGGAAGACTAGGAGGGCATCTTTATTGGTGGTGGTGGTGGTGGTGGTGTTAATTGGGGGTTGGATGTAGAGATCCTCTGGGGTGAGAAGTATATCTTGGTTAGAGGTGATGTCTGGGCGGTGGAGGAGCAACTTGTATGCTGCTTTTAGCGAGGACGGGAGAGTAAGTTTGAGTCTTTGTTCGGCGGCTAGTAAGCGGGCCGCTGTGGGCTTCTTGTCATCCTTTGGGAGAGAGCCATCGCGAAGAGTCGGGTTTGAAGTCCAATGTTGGGTAAATTGCCGAATGAATGACCATCTTGCAACTGGGTTTTCTTGGCAAGCTGTAAGGGAAGATTGGATGTCAAAATCAGACTGAGTTGTCATTCTAGGCGAAGTGTTTGTAATTAATTCAGATGATGTCGGAGACAAGTACGGAGTAGTTAAGTCTTTGTATGAATGTGGATAGAGGCTGATTTGTTGTTCTCGAGCCCATAACTTGATAACTTGTGAGGGATAGAGCCATCCCGAGTCATGCGTTTCTTCCGCCCAAAACTAACTATTGATAGAGGCCGTTGCGGTAAGTAATATGGAGTAAAATACAAAGAAAACACAAGGTACTCCTGTAACAGAGGGTACAACCTCCTTGGAAGTCCTTCCACGGGGCACACTAGACTGCTTTTAGTTAGTGGAGGTCAGCAGAGACTGCAGCCTAAAATGTGGACTCATACTAGCCTAGAAAGGACTAGCGTGGAGTGGAGCACATCATTGTCCAGGGACGGGAGAGCCGTTTTATCGATAAGCCTCTTCCCCCAAGAGTTCCCCCATCATCCCAATTCTTCTCCCTCTTCTTCCTCTTCTTTTTTGGAAGCTGAGGTAGAGAACAATTTACCATGTCGCATCTTTCGCATGAGTTGAGCATCCCAGGTAAAGCCAGGATCTATCCAACTTTCCCTCGATTTCTCTACTTCCTCTAACTCATACCGGACTTTTTAGCTCCTGTCCCGGAGGACTTGGTCCGTCTATTCACAAACGATAATGGCCATGGCATAGAAGAACCCCCTTCTAAGAGGCACAAGACTCAGAGAGAAAGCCCTGTTTGCAGCACTGGAAATGAAGTGGAATACCTTTCCCAATACTTAGTACTGTGCCGCCTCCAGCTGAAGATCGTAAGACCAACATGTCTTTGCTTGTAGTCCCGTGACTGACAACCCTTTCTTAGACATTTGACAGCCTGCCAACATTGAGAAAAGGAATACAATATGATCCATCTGCCTCAATTCCAGTCTTTCTTCGCATTCAAAACCGTTCTATCCTTCCTCGCAACCACAATCTTGAGGTCTACTCTCGTGATTGTAGCCTGGACCTTGGCGCTCCAGATTTCCAAAATCCTGATCTTCTGAGGTTTATTTTCACCATACCATCTATTTACCGCAAGTCTAAGAAGGCACCCATCGCCTGCCACCAATCCTTACTACGCAGAGATCCGGCGGACCAGGTATCATTCCTCCTTGACGTCAAAGTCCTTTGGATCGACTCAGCACAAATACCTGAAAGGCTTCACAGCGATGTCAAAGACGCATTTGACAGGTACTTTCCGGGTGGACAGACTTTGGCCAATAATGGGTCCACACAGGGACCCGGATGGACCCCGAACGAATTCTACGAAAGTGTCCATGTTCCAAAGAAGCATTTAAACCTGCCTCGCGTTCAAGGATTTGAACGAATAAAGTCTCAGCTGTTTCCCTTCCAAGAAAGAGCCTTAGGGTGGCTGCTCGAAAGAGAGGGCGTTGAGGTCCTTCCGGATGGCAGACTACGCCCTCGGCAAGAGGAAGAAAGCTTGCCAGCCACTTTCGAGAAGGCTTTCGATGCCGAAGGTCAGCCATGTTATATCAGCCATCCGTTTTGTGTCGCCGTTTCCGATCTGTCGAAATGGCGGCACTGCGAGCGAACGAGGGGTGGAATCCTTGCTGAAGAGATGGGGCTCGGTAAAACCGTTGAGTTGTTGAGCCTCATCTGTTTACACCCCCGATCCCAGTCGAATTCCTCAACAGCTAACTTTACCGATGGCCTTACGGTGTCTAATGCAACTTTGATCATCACGCCATCCGCGATATTAGAGCAGTGGAAGCAAGAAATTGCTAAGCATACGCCTGGCCTTCGATTTATACACTACACAGGAATCCATAATAGTAAAGAGTCCGACGATGTTTTGATGCAACAACTTGCATCTCATGATATTGTTCTAACAACGTATAATGTCCTCCAAAGAGAGGTCCACTTTGCGGAAGATCCGCCTGATCGCTCGCTGCGACACCGGAGAAGGCTACCGAGACGAAAGTCACCGCTGGTTCAAATATCATGGTGGCGTGTCTGCATTGATGAAGCCCAAATGGTTGAAACTGGTGTCAGTAATGCAGCCAGGGTTGCTCGTATTATTCCACGATGCAATGCGTGGGCCGTCACAGGCACGCCCTTGCGGAAGGATATGACAGATTTGTTTGGCCTGCTCCTCTTCTTACGATGTGAACCATTTTGCTATTCAATGGATATCTGGCTTCGTATATGCGAGCTCTTTAAGCCCGTCTTCAAATCCCTAATCAATAAGCTCGTCATGCGACACAACAAGGAGATGGTACGGAACGAGCTTCACCTACCTCCTCAAAAACGTATTGTTATTACCATACCATTTACTGCTGTCGAGGAGCAGCATTACGAACAACTTTTCAATCAAATGTGCGAAGAATGCGGTCTGGACTCGACTGGTGACCCGATAGCTTTCTGGGCTCCGAATTCGCCGAAAACGATCGAGAAAATGAGATTTTGGTTAACAAGGCTCCGTCAGGCGTGCCTTCGCCCTGAAATAACTGTTAATAATCCGAGACGCGGTTTTGGAAGCGGGCCCCTACGATCTGTTGCCGAGGTTCTTGAGGCTATGATTGAGCAAAATGAGACGCAAGTCCGCTCCGAGGAAAGGGCCCTTTTGCTTTCACAACTTAGGAGAGGCCAACTCCTTGAAAACGCGCAGCGGCCCCGAGAGGCATTAGACCTTTGGAGTAATGCCTTGTCTACCGCGCAAGATATTGTCACGGAGTGCAGGAATCAACTCAATGAAGCACTCAAGGACTTACAGGCTGCGGATTACGACAATTTGAGCGTATCCGATGCTGACTCTGAAGATGAGGAGGAAGCAGAAAGGAGCCGGATTGGAACGCACCACCAACGACTTCGGGGCGCGCTAGAGATTGAACATATGTGCAAATTCTTCATTGCTAGCGCGTACTACCAAATAAAAATAGATAAGAAGCTCACGGAACCCGACTCTGAAGAGTTCAAGAAACTAGAAAGGCTTGAAGAGGAGAATTACGAGGCTGCAAAACTCATTCGAAGAGAGATGTTGGCTGAGACAAGTCGCAAGGTCAACAAACGTATCAATGTCGTGAGGGTCAAAGCAACGGAAAACCAACTCGTTCAGATTCCGGCCATGGAAGCTGACCTTCGACCCGGCGGCATAGAAAGTCAGCGTATCCTAGATCAGCTTGAGGACTTTTCCGAAGCGATGAATCGACACACTGCCAATTTCAACAAGTGGCGTGATCATATGGTCAAACTCATCCTCCGGCCTCTTGTTGATGAGGAAGACAGTTCCAATCTAGAAGGAAATGAATATGAGTCTTCAACAAAGGTGCAAGATGAAATGTACGTGTATATGGAAGCCCTACGAGCCATGGTCGCCGACCATCATGATGCAATTACAGGGCAAACAAATGCTCTGGTTAAATATGAATTGCAGCAAGCTTTAGAAAAGGCGAAGATAGGGGAAGGACCATGCCCCCAGCTTTTCATTTCATTGATGAGTACGTGCGAAAAATTGAAGATTTCAAAGGACTTAGGCTCGTTACGTGGCATCTTGAACGATCTTCGAACCTTGGTTACTTCCTTAGAGTGGCAAGAGAGTGGTGGTAGCACCCGGGCCGGCCCCGAACTCGCTATCGTCGCGGACCTTAATAAAGGAGTGAGCAAGATATTCTCTATGCATTCGAAAATTGCAAGTAAATTAGAAAGGGAAATAATCATGTTCCAAAGCGTGACGAATAGGAGGTTGGAATACTACCGGCATCTTCAACAAATTTCAGACACAGTGGCCCCTTACGATGAAAAGACCAAAGGGAAGCCACTAGACAAGGCCAGGTTCGAGTCAGGGCTTCAAGCTGAGGCCAGAATCAACATTAAGCTTTCAACCTTAAGGGCCAAACGACGTTATCTTCTTCACATCCGGGACGAGGCTAGCGGGGAGGAAACTTCGAGGATTTGCATTATTTGCCAGTCCGCGTTCGAATTAGGTTCGTAAATGGTGCGAATATTGGAGAGCAAGCGCTGACATCTCCATTTTCTAGGTGTTTTGACCGTCTGTGGCCACAAGTTCTGTAAAGATTGCCTGCGTCTCTGGTGGCGTCAACATCGGTCATGCCCTGTGTGCAAAAGCCGTTTGCAGGCCAACGATTTGCACCAGATCACCTATAAGCCTACTGAACTGGTCGCTCAAGAGGAAAAGACCTCGGGGGCTTCGCAATCACATCATTCTATGAGAAATGCAATTTATTCGGATATCAAGAGTGATGATTTAAAAGAAATTAAGGATGTTGAAATCTCTGGTTCCTATGGAACTAAAATAGACACGCTTGCGAGACATCTAATCTGGCTACGACACCATGATCCAGGTGCGAAATCTATTGTATTTTCTCAGTACAGATCGTTTTTGGATATTTTGGCGCATGCCTTCGATCGATTCAGAATTGAGTATAGCAGCATCGATAGCCGCAACGGAATTGAACGGTTCAAGCAAGATTCCTCGGTATGTTATGCGTTGTTACCCTTTCCGCACCCCGCTAGACCTAACGTGTTTTTTTATAGATCGAATGCTTCCTTCTGCACGCCAAGGCGCATTCTTCTGGGTTGAATCTTGTGAATGCAACACACGTTTTTCTCTGTGAGCCGTTAATCAATACAGCCATTGAGCTTCAAGCAATTGCTCGTGTGCACCGAATTGGCCAGCATCGCGAAACCACTGTGTGGATGTACCTTGTCTCTGACTCGGTGGAGGAGTCTATATATCAAATTTCTGTCTCTCGACGATTAGCGCATATTGCGCAAAAACGTAAAGAAATAGACAAAAGTAGAACAATTTTCTCTTCAGAGGCGAATTGCAATGGCGGCCTGGACCTGTCCGATTTGAATGAGAACGTAATCGATGCCGCTAACTCACTTGAGATGCAAGACGTTGCCTTGGGGAGATTGCTCCAGGGGCGTGTATCTGAGGGCGAAAACGTTGATGATAATGATTTATGGCAATGTCTTTTTGGGAAGGCCAAGAAGGATGGCTCCAGCAACGGGGAAGCCAGTGGCCGTATCCGTATGGAGGTCAACCGGATGCTAAGAGCAGATGCAGCGGAGGGAAGGAGAGAGGTGGAGGATAACTAGACAGCGACATCCTTCCACGCAATGCAGAGAGACTTCCTTTTCCAAATGCAAACGGAGCGTGGGCTGCTATATATAGCGTTGATGGAAACAACGGGCTGGCCTTTGCTGCTTACGCACTAATCCAAAGATTGCTGTCGGCGCTGGCTTGGTAGGATGTCATAATTAAGGAGCGCCTTCGCAACCGACATTGCATACCGGGGTTTTTGATACGGATGTACGGCCCTCTCGAAGTTAATCTATCGTTTAATCAGATAACATTAGGTCGGATGATCTTAATCAAATTTTCTCAGGCTTTTAGCCAGATTACTTGCGCGCCTTGTATTTCAAACGCTACTTCGGAGTGAATACGGGATTGGGTGCGAGGGGGACTACTATTTAATATTATCTATAACTATTCTTCTAGGATATATATGATATGTTTGGCTGTCAATTGAACTAATGAACTCGTAAATGCACAACCTAAGCTGCTAGCAATGTTTCCCCAGAGCGGAACAAAGATTGGCGGCGGAAAGCGAAGAGCATCCAGTCAGATGACCAGCGTTAGTTTGGTTCAGTGTGCGACGTCATCTGCTAACGACGGAGGCAATTGAGAGAACGGTTCACCCAAACTCTCCAGAACAGGTCTTGCCGTCGCTCTCCGCAATATTTCCAATCGCTACCTGGATTTTCTGAACCTTTCTCGACCATGCTTGGTTTTGCTCGCTATGCGTTTCTCGTCCCATTCGTATGCTACACGCATAAACTGTGGATACCATGTCGAATGCTCCGCTAGTTAGTTCTGATGCTGCTCGGGAGGCGATAGGGCGTGGGTCGGATAGCGGTGAGTGCATTTTTCCTCTCTTTCTTTTAGGCTGGGGTGTACGTGTGCGCCGTTTTGGCCTGGGCTAAAATGTCAGCTCTAGCTACTGCCGCCGCATACTACGTGACTAGAACCACCTATCTACCTATAGCAGAAGAAGAGGGGACGCCAACAACAAGAGCGGCAGCTACAGAAGGTAATTCATGGACCCCCTTGAGTGGAAACTCTAGTGGGGAATTGCGTGACTGACCATCGCCAATTCGATATGACAGCTCTTCGTTTGCAAACTGAAGCCCGGCCACGAGCTGTTAGTAGCACGGCCATTTCGACCGACCATGAATTGGCATCTAGAGGCGCAGCAGCAAGTTTGCGTCATCCGTCTGAAGGTCAATATGTGGACATGTCTTCTGAGAGACTATTCACCGCGGAGGAGGCCAGACTAAGTAGGGCTGGGTCCAAAGCAGCGTTGCGGACTGCCCGTGGCCGTGCTGGGACGCTAGAATCCGGAGAGACGATACGAGAAGAATTGACTGGGAATCGCCCGGGGGCAAGAATGGCTGCGACTGGAGCGATGGCTACAGCTCACACAAGGATGGGATCTACGGGTACCCAGGAGGAACTCCCAGATTTGACACATGCACTTTCGGCAGCGTCCACGAGCCAGCGAGTACTTAGAGAAGAGCAAGGCGTAAAAGGAACGGTTGAGCCTCCTAGTTTTGACGCCGCTAGAATGCACGAAATCGCACTCGCCAGGACACAGCAAAACCTTTCCAGCTCGTTTCCGCCTCGAGGGACGCAGGATGAGGCAACGAAAAGAGATCCACTTCATGCCGCGGCAGTTACGATGGCTAAGCAGATGTATGCGCTCATCCCACAAGCTGAACAACTTGCTGCTGCAGAAACGGGGAGTTATGCTGGACCCCAAGACCAGCTTATGACGGGTTTAGAACCGGGACGCCGCCAGGTGAACCTGATGTCAGAGGCTCAGAAAAGAGTTTCGATTATTTTAGCCCAGATGGATGATGAGCAGCGGTCAATGAGGATGTACCAGAGCGCCCGCGCGTCACCGACGCCTGCTCGAGTCACTTCTCCAAGGAGACGGCCCATGTCGACTACTGATGCGGAAACTAGCAGCTTCAGGAGAGGGTCTGTGCCAAGGACGGGATTTGCAAGGCACACAATGCGGCGAGGAGCAAACGGTGTTACTAGCCCGATAGAGGGCGATGCAGTCATGGAAATGGCCCGAAAGAATGCCGATAATACGCTTGGTATTATTGACCGAGACTTGTATTTTTATACGGGCCGGCCGTCTCCAGCTGTTTTACGTGAATGGGAACGTAAGACGAACGAACGTAAGATGGCAGTGGCAGCGCCTCCGACGTCGACTTTTGTGCCAATGACGGGGTCAAAATTTGAGGACAATCCTCAAGTTCGAGAGCTGGCTCGATCGAGACTACAACCAACTTTGAACGAGATTGATGACAGGGTTAATGAAAGGCGAGCGCTCGCTCTTGAAAAGAAGCTTGATAGACTTCATAGGGAACGATATGAGAAGCGGCAAAGAGAGAGAGAGATGGAAACAAGGAAAGTGCATACGCAATTGTTAAGTAAGTGGGTTTATTACGAAGTTAGAGAGTGTAAACGGAAGCTGATGAGTGTTTAGAGCTAGCGAAGCAATCGGCGAAGGAGGATGCAAAATCGCAGAAAAAGAAGGCTAAAAAAGAGGAGATAAAAGCAAAAGCTTCGGATGAAGCCGAGAAGCAACTAAAAGAGAAGAAGGCGGCAGAGAGAGAGGGCGAAGCAGTCGCGGGACTCAGTGGTAGTCCGAAGGATACCCAGGCATCCACTGAGCCTCAAGTCGAGCGTGAGAGAGAAGAATTGGCAGCTGCAGATTCCGCAAACAAGGAAGAGGAAGAGGGAGAGCAGCCAACGACTGCGGGACCGGCGCAGCAGCCGAACGGGGCCTCAACAGCAGCAACACGGGGAGAAGAAACGCCCCAAGAGGGGACGCGCCGAACGGGGGAAGCAGGCCTTGGAGGAGTGGTGAGCCAGTGGAGCACTTCAAACGACGGCGAAGCTGCCCGTGCAGCGGAACCAGGACAAGCAAGACCGACTCCATCAAAGCGAGCATCGAATCGATTCACCCTCAAGAGCATATTCAGCCGCTCGGCTCAGCGGGACACGGGAAAACAAGGCGCTTTTGAAGTTCAAGGGCGCACACCAGGTTCAGTGGCCAGGGATGCAGTCGAGGACGGGCCTTCAGAGGTGCCGCCATCGATCGAGCCTGCAGAGCCAGGACCTCAGTCGGGGATTATCCATCGAAGCTCCAAATTTCAAGAGGATTTGTAATTGCAGTTTCTGTCCTTTTAAGATTCCAAAGGGACCTTCTTTTTGCTTTTTCTTTTCAGCCAATTATCCAATCCTTCCCCGAACGCCCTTTTTTTTTTTTTAACAAATTCTGTAAGTAGTATATGAGGTACGACGGGGACATTCATGTTCTAACTTTGCTTGATGCACTTTTGCAAGTTTGGAGGCCTGGCTTTTCCGAGTCTGATGAGAATGTGATAGTGGAAGCCTTTTTCTCTTTGATCAGATTGCTCTCGGTTTGGATATTTTTAATACTCCTTGTCTAATGAAGTAATATTGAGGGTTTCTGATTGCCGCATGATTAGTACCTAGGCGAGTAAAGAACGTAGTCTTACTGGTGGTACTTGAGAGGGATGAGTATCCAGACGGGATTGAAGAAGGGGACAAGGATTTCAAGGTCATCCAAGACCAATTTAACAAACAGACAGACAGACAGGCTCCTATTATCTTAGAGCGTCTCAGGTTGCGAAACAGTGCCTTTTCAGCTCATATTGTTACGTTGGCGTCGGATTGTTGGACGGTCTTTCCAGGTTATTAGTTGAACTACAAAGTAGTTAAGTTAACTAACTACTGTAGTGAGTTAGGGGAGTTGCAGTGGGAGTTGCAGTGCAGCATTGGGAAGGCCATGTGGGAAGCCGTGCTTTTGTGAGAGGAGCAACTTGCACTCCGTTGAAAGGAGAGAAAAAAGAAAAAGAAAAGAAAAAGAAAAGAAAAGAAAAACAGAGAGAAAGGGGAATTGCTGGCGATGGGATGAACATGAACATACAACGAAGTAACCAACCCATAGTTTTTGGGTGATGCTGTGGCTTGGTGTCTCTCCCTCTCAAACCCCTGCGCCCAGAAGAGAAAAAGAAAAAGACTCAATACTCCCACGATCTGAACTGAACTGACAGCAACAACAGCACCAGCAACCACCCGGCCATGAAGCCTCTCTCGCCTACAACTCCCTCTTAACTCGACTCGCCGCATTTCCATTCCTCTACTCTCGTTTCTTCATGCTGCTGCTGCTGCTTCTGCTTCTGCTTCTTCTTATTCTTCCAACTAGATCCCCTCTTCCTCGTTCCGCCGCTCCAGCCCGAGATCCCCTAGTGCAGTCCTGGCACATCTCATCATCACCCTCTTCTTCATCGTCCCTGGCTACTCTTCTTGTCCTCCCCTTTTCCCGCTTCCTCGTCCTGAATGGAATGTCCATACATCCCCTCACGACCTAACCGCGACCTAATCCTAAGACAGCAGGAATTCATGGTTGACCCGTAGTTGGTGATAAACACATGCCGCCACCCAGGTTCAAGGCCGAGTCGCAGCTTCATAAAGAAAAGGTACCTTCAGTCCATCCCCAATCTCCCCCTTACCGTGCAAACCTCCTTGTCGACTCTTCTCTCTCTCTCTCTGTTTGTTTTCTTCCCCCTTTCTAAGACCTATCAATCGACTGGAGATTTGGCTGGATTAGTAACTAATTATTATTTCTTTTTATTTGTTCTCCGCAGCTGGTGCATTCATACAATCAGCTCTTAGAGTAAGTACTCGCCTACGCTGTCGACGCTTTTGTAGCCAATATACCCTAACAAACGGCCAGGGAATTCTCCTCGAAAGACCTCCGGAATGTTGGGAATTACAATCTAGGAAAGCTCATCGGCAAAGGCTCCTTTGGCAAAGTCTATCTCGCATCCCATAAACTCACAAATGGCTCAAAGGTAGGAATAATATCCTCATTACGATGGAGACCCGTCGTGTTAAGGCTAACCAACACCTGGCTGCGGATAGGTTGTGCTCAAATCCTCAAGTCGAGATGATGCCAATCTTGCCCGCGAGATTCATCATCACCGTCAATTCATTCATCCTCACATCGCCCGCCTCTACGAAGTAGTCGTTACTGAGAAATTGGTATGGTTGGTTTTAGAGTATTGTCCAGGTGAGCTCCCCAAAAAAAAATATTCGTCAGCAGTTTCACATCAAGTCGGTGGGCTCTTTTTTTTTTTTTCATTTGCTAATTAGTTTTTCCTTTGAATAGGGGACGAGCTGTATAATTACCTCATCCGGAATGGGCCCATGCCGGTTGAAAAAGTGCAGAAGATCTTCACCCAGCTTGTCGGCGCCGTCGCTTACGTACATAGCAAATCATGCGTACATCGAGATCTGAAGTTGGAAAATATTCTGTTGGATAAACATGAAAACGTGAAACTCTGCGATTTTGGTTTTACGAGGGAATATGAGGGCAAGGCCAGCTACCTCCAGACCTTTTGTGGTACGGTATGCTATAGTGCCCCGGAAATGCTAAAGGGTGAAAAGTACGCTGGAGAAAAAGTAGACGTTTGGAGCTTGGGCATTATCCTATACGCCCTGATTGCGGGTGAACTGCCTTTTGATGAAGATGACGACCAGGTGACTAAGAGAAGGATTCTTACTGAGGAGCCCAATTACAACGATCGCTTTTCGGAGGATGCGAAGTCCTTAATTAATCTGCTCTTGTCTAAACGACCACTCCTCCGGCCCACTCTTAATGACATATTGGCTCACCCGTTCCTCGCAGAGCATGCTCCGCAGCAACAAGCCATTCTTAAGTTGTCTCGTCCGTCCCCGTTTTCAACGCCGCTGGAAAAGACAACCTTGGAGCGAATGAGAAGTGCTGGCGTCAACACGGACCAGGTTATGGAAACCGTATTGGCACAGCGATGCGACGCCCTCGCAGGGTGGTGGGCCCTACTGATAGAAAAAGAAGAGAGAAAGGAAAGGAGAAGAGAAAGGAAACGACGGGAGCGAGAAGCTGAAGCCAAAAACCTTCGCCGGCTAAGCGCAGCTAGCGGCCGCCTGGAACGTATCTCTGCTACCCTTGTTGAAGTTGACGAGGAGAACCACAGTTCGGAACCGCCGCGAAGCAGAGGAAGGACAAACAGGCGCAGTATTCCAACGCGTGAGTATTGTAGGCCCATTTTGCTTTTTTTTCCCCTTTCTTTTTTTCTCTGAGGAGTAAAAGACTCACTTTGGTGCAGCCCAGCTTATGATACCTGATCTCCCGAGGCTCCCGGAAGGAGGAGTGGTCTCATCGCCTTGTGAAACTATTGCTCCGCCTCCGATTGAGAAAGATGGGTCTATACGCTCCGTTAGTTCTTCTCGCACCCGTCCAATTCCTCCTCCCAAGGAGAGGCGTGTGTCTCGCGGGAGTACGCTTCATCTCAGTGCATCGCAGCCTGATTTAATGCGTCCCCATGGGATATTAAAACGGCCCGGTACGCGCCGACGTCAATACCCTATTCTGAGTCATTTAGCATCTCTTAAACATTGGCTCGTGGAGTCAACAAAACGGGCCAAATCTCCCCATCCGAAAGGTTTCGGTCATTCCAGCGTGTCTCTCAAGTTTCTTTCTGATAGAAACAGCCCAGGCAAAAATAAAAACGGATCAAAACAGCATTTAGCAACGCCCACCAGCAACAGCCAACCCCAGCACACTCCCACCCAGATAAAACGATCATCAAATGCCAGTAGCCTGGCGCCCAGCAACGCTTCGTACCCGGGAGCTGTTCGCCCTTCGTCTATCACCCATCCGCCACGGCCGCTTAATAGCAGCTCCTCTCGCCACCGTAATTCCTTATCACCCGCACCACTGACGCCACGTAATTCCTATCGCCGCTCGTCAGCCGGACTACGAGGACGTAAATCGACATCTTCATCCGTTTCTTCCATTCGAACAATTCACCATGCGCATTCTCACTCCAAGACCTCCTCCGTTTCTTCTAATAGTATCGACACCGCTTCTACCCCAACAGGATCGTCTATTAAAGCCATAGGAATCTCTCGCTCGCCACATGCTTCGATCAAAGTTTTGCCAACTACTCCTAGTGCATCCACCCGTTTCCCTAACAATATTCGGCTGGTTCGGGGAAATCACAACTCGAACTACGGCACTGGACCTCTACATAGTGCCTTTAACGAGTCTGCCCCTGCACCGATCATGTCTTCTCCCGCGTCGAGCCTTGTGTTTGCGCGTCGAAAACGGTCTGCCTTCAAAGGGCCTACACTGAATACCTCTAATATGGCGGCATCCAATGGTGGTGGAACTCCACTTCTCCCTAGGAGGAGAGAGGCGTTATTCGACGCCCCATCAGGCGATGCACCTGCGCCAGGCCCTAGGAAGAGCCAAATAATTGAAGAGGAAGAAGAAGTATTTGAGGGTCATGCCTTCGAAGACGAAGAAGTTGAGGAGGTGGAAGGCTTTGGTTCAGTCGATGATAAGAGCCCAACTTTCATCCAGGGAAGAGCCTCCGTTGATATTTTCACTTCCCAACAACAGATTGTCACATCGGATGCGGATACTCTTACCAATACTACAGTGGGCTCGGAGTCGATTCTTCGCAGCGCAAAATCTCCTGAACCCCAACTACTCCCCGCTGCAGTAATTGAAGAGCCGTCCAAGTACGCTCCTTTCCACTCTTCAGCCACACAATCCGAGGCTGAAGCCATTCGGCCTCCACGCTCATCTTCCCTACGGGAGCATAATAAACCTGGTTCTCCTGGCAGCATTGCGACCCTTGAGCGCTTTGAGAGCGCCGAGAAACCGGGTGTTGTGTCGGGGGAAGTACGGACAGAATTTATCAGCACTTAGAAAGCCTGATATAGATATATGCATGACCTGGGGTCTTTTGGATAATATTTGCATGTTCTTTTGTATCTAACCTCAACCTTTTCTTTCTTTCTTTTTTTTTTTTTTGAAGACGTAATGATCGCTAAATTCCCTGGGATAGGATGACAGGGTGATTTGCTACGTTCTCTCTTCGCTTCGACGTCTCACTTCCTCTTCTCTGTCATTTTTATTTAACATCTACTTATTCGATTCAGCTATGCACTTCTCTTTTTGGGCTTTTTAATTTCTTCTTTTGGACAGAGTCGTCTCTGTGTCCCAGGAAAGGCCTGTCTACCATGTATGAAAGTTGCTCCTTTTTTTTTTTTTGAGATGGGGATTGAGGATTATATAGACTACTTTTTCTTTTTCTTGGCCTCTTTGATATCCCCCCTTTTTAACTTGCTTTAGATTCCCGTTTTCTTTTTTCCTTTTTCTTGAAGGGGATCGCTTATATATATATTTTGTATATGACTTTTTTTTTTATCTGAGCTCTATTTCAGGGTTGTAGTTATATTTACTTCATCATGAGTGGGTTGTATCTGGCGATGATTATAAATGAGAGCTTAACTTTTGCCTAATTTTTTTTTTTTTTTTTTTTTTTAGATTTGCAAATTCCCTTCTTTCTGGCTTATATTGATCAAGGAGCTCTGTGATGTTCCGTATCCTCCAGCGTGAAACTTTTAATAAATTTCATGCCTGGAAAGAACAGGTTAACGTGTTAAATTCTTTTCAACGCATGTTAAATTGCTTGTTGGAAGAAGCATTGTAGTATTGCGTACAGAACAAGCTCGAGATTGACATCCAAACAAGACTTATTATGATGGGGAACAAAAGAGGAGTTTTTAGATATGAAAGAGATCTCGTCTTAATGCCATGTTAGAAATTCGGGGAAAGAAAATATCTTTCTAGTATATTAATTTTATTACACATGTACAGTACATATTATATATACCATGTTTTCCGAAGTTTTCATTAAAAATCCTTCTTCTCTCCAAACCATCTGAATGGAACGGCAAAAGAAACAGCGTCAAAATCGCCTTATTGCAAGGGGAAAAAAGAAAAGAACCAAGAAAAGTCAACTTCACAAGAACATCGCCAACATTCCCAATCCTCCCATCACGAGGGCACTACCCTCTAGTCTACCGCCAGCGTTGGTGGTTTGCTGTGGAGGGGTTGGATTTGCAATGGTTGGCTGTGCAGGGTTAGGCTCATTGGGGACGTTCACAGTTGGTAGAGTGGGTTGGGCCGGGGGTGTTGGTTCATTATCATCATCTGGTTGAACCGGGGGAAGGGGTGTTCGGGTGGGAGTAGGTAGATTGAAAGTGGATGAGGAGATGTCATCGTCATCATCATCATCGCCGTCGGGGTCGTCGTCATGGTCGGGGTCGTCACCGTCTGGACGATTGCTGGGGATGGATGGCTGGGTAGCACTTGGAGGGGCGCCAGTCAAAATTTGACTGGCACCGCATTCTTGCAGAGTCCTGCCATTTGGACAACAGCCGGCATCGGTGCAGTATGATCCAATAGGACAGTATTCTTCACGATGGCAAAAAAAGAACATGTTAGCTTAACCTTTTTTCTTTCTTTCTGTCTTTCTTGGAAGCAAGAATAGGAAGAAAGATGTTAATTGAGAGATTGTCCACTCACTTCCGTTTCGGCAGCAGCTATCTCCCCGACCTGGGTTATAGCAATGGGGGAATGCGCCACACTCGGTGAATTCAGGACCGCAAGATCTGGCGCAGGTATAAGGTGCCTTGATCGATTTGCAAAATTCGATGCCTCTGTTTTCTAGCGTGCTTAATATCTCATCGGCGGTATAAGATCCGGCAAACAAGCTTGTTGTTGCTGCGGCAGCAACGCCGGAGAAGATGAACAACGAAGAAAGATGCATTGTGTGTGTGCTCTTGGTGTCGAGGATAGCCAATATATGCGTCCTTTTTTAGTGAATGTTTGTAGGTTTGGCGATTGGTAGGTTTAAACAAAGAAAGAAGAAGAAGAAGCAAGATGACAGGAACCCGTTGGGAGAATGCGGCGGATATATATACCTCAAGGAGCCTTGGTTTCTCATTCCGCCCGAATTCCAGATAGCCTCACTCGTTCAAAAGCCTCTACCGAGCGGCTTAAAAGGCCGGGTTTGATTGGCATCCATGTCACGAAGCAAGGCTCCATTAACTCGAGCATTAATTTAGCTAGTTCAATTTTCAGCATCACGATGTGGGCATCATCGTGATCGTGGATCACATTCGGGCGTTGCAAATTTAGAATTTGCACAAAGTTATTCTGACCCTTTTTCTTTTTCTTTTCCTGGCAGGTTTGATGTGGAAATTGAACATGTCCATCAGCGCCAGATACACGCTATGTCCGTTTTGGAAGTTCATGGAGATTGGTTATGGTGTTAATTGATTGGAAGAACAGAGGCGGAATTGTTGATATCGAGTAACTAGTCCATTGGCTAGCGCGGACTTGGCGAAGAAGGAAAAAGGTTTCGAGTCTTGGCTGCGGCTTTTTCTTGGGAGATTGGGGCCAGAAGGCTGATCGGCTCGCTACCAGCCAGAAGGGGACGGCTGGAAGCTTGAGGCTTTCGGGGAAAATGGCCCCGAGGAGCAGGAGTGGGATTCCATTTGCGCTTATATGTTTCTAACTCCAGGTAAAGGAAGCGACTCTTCCTGACCCAATCTTGAATATTGAAACGCTCCTCCGCCGTCCGTTGCTTGTACCATTATCAGCGGTGAGGCACTTCCCCAAGCCAGCGATGGCCCTTGGCTCCAGAAGATCGCTCGCAATTAAGGTTCTTAAGTGGTGGCTAAGCACCGCATGAATGCTTTGTTCATCTCGTTTAATCAGAACAAAAGCGCATCGCATTATTGGACGACTTGTTTTCACATGCGGGTCGGCTTTCTTTTTTTTTTGAGAGGATGGAGGTTTAACTTATTTTTAGCGATTGAATGCAGAAGTTAATATCAATGGTGGTTTAACGGCCAAGGACATGGAGCCATGCTGTTCTTGTTTGTCCTGCTCATCAATCATGTAGCCCGCTCGCACACCCAGCCTCTAACATCGCCACAATACAGATGGCAAAGTAGGAAACTAATGATTGCTCAACGGTTGAAGCGGAATGGGAGAATGACACTGACCCCCAAGCCATCGGCAGCAGGCTATCCTCATTCCAGAACTCTTCACGGGCATAACCTTCCTCAAACCGGCGTCGTACCTTTCCACCATGAAAGCGATTCAAGATGCTGTCGCGTTCGTTTACTCGCACAAAGAACTGGGTCCACGGGGTCAATTCCTGGTTCACCCAGCAAACCTAGGCTTGCTAACCCGAGATATGAATGAAGGATATCTAAAGAACAGTCCCATCAGTTCTAGCACCTCACAACGATAGATATTGAAGGTCTGCGTACCCGGTAATTCGCCGACACCTTTCCCAAATCCACCGATCATATGCTGTGTTTTATCCAAAAGGTATCTCCGAAGTGCATCGGCATCGATAACATCAAGACGGTTAAGAATCTATTGTTGCAAGTCAGTTTCGGCTGCAGCAAGGGTGCCGTTACGGGGTGAAAGCGTACCGCTAACGAGCCAGTGACCCAGAAACAATAACAAGTGTCGGAGATTTTGTTTGGTCTCCCGTTGAAGCCGGCGCAGTTTTGTTGCTCTATTGGCCATTGGGCAGTCGTTGGGAGCACTGGTAAGGATGAGATTTGCTCTTCAATGGAGAGGCCAGTAATGTTTGTGGGTACAGATGTCTTGGAATTTTCAACAGGTAGACTTGGTCCTTCTATTTCACCCGCTTCATCGTCCGCTTCATCGTCCGATTCGCCATTTGGCTCGGTATCTTCTTGTAACACGTTTGTTTGCCGAAATGCAAGCCATTTCATTAGGAATTCAAATTCACTCGAGCCTGGAGTGCACGCTGCAACATTTGCAGGCGGTAAAGTATCGTTCTCTCCCAAAAATGATAATGTTCCAAGAGCACAGTATGTCAACCCGGCTACATTTGAACAAGAAAACATAAGCTAGGTTCTAGTTTCGGGAAGCAAATAATTGGTGATGAATGCATACCGTGGGCCTCGAGCCAGGGAGCTTGCGCAAATCCACCATCATATGCCTTTCCCAGCAAAATATGGACAATTCGTCAACCAAACTCAACTCGATAAAATAAAGAAGGAGTTGCGAAAAAAGTAAATGCTCCATTTCTTACCTGGCATTTCTCAACATAAGCAACTAGCTTCTGGATATCAATATCATCAACCTCCTTCAAGTATTCAGCATCATTTCCCCGAAGTATGTACCGAATACCAGCCGCACAGCAACAAAACCGTAGATCCTCGCCCCCCTCAATCACCCCATTCGATCCAAGGACTTCTCCAAAACTCCCGTCCCCGCGTTGCATGCCGTGCAACCAGCGCAAGCACTCTTTTCTTTTCACACGCGTCAGATCATCACCCAGAATTAGCAGGATGACCAGCGCGAAAAAGGTCGCGGGTAAGTTCGCCGGATCCCACATCTCATTTTCGGCGGTTCGCAGATGCTCATGATGATCACCACCGCCATTGTCAAACTTGGCGCCTGTGAAGCCTCTGAACCCTCCCGAGGAGATTTGACAGTGATAGATCCAATTCGCGTACCCTTGTCTCTCCGAGGCGGAGAGACTCGAGTGCAAAAAGCCAAGGAGGTCAAGACCGGCTACGATGAAGAAACCTAGGCTCATGCGATTGGAGTCATTGGGGGTATATTGGTGGGGTAAGAGGGTTTTGAGACAGCGGAGGAAATATTTGATATGGCGTTCCTTCCAGAACAGCGGCGACTCTGCCATTGTTGAGAGAAGAAGAAGAAGAACGGAGAGAGTGTGTGAGGATGCCTTTCTCTTTGTCTCGCGGATGAGTTGGAATTGGAAGTTGCTTTTGTTCCTTGCTATGTAGTTGACTTCAATTAGTTACTACTATCAGATGTTGTTCTAGTTTTGTTTGCTTTGAGGTTTGATCCGAGGAAGGTCTTGGCGCTGCGTGGGCTGGCAAAGCGTAAGGATTGGAAGAGTATTCTTTTCTACTGTTGCTTCTATTTTACTCCCGATCAATTTCTGGTTTCGAAAGATTTGACAGAGTATGGGATTTGGCTGTTCTGATATACATACCTCTTGAGTCTAGCTTTACTGACTGCCAGACGTAGTAAGGGACTTGCCATTCAACAAACTAAATCCATAGATAGCATATTTCAATCGCCATCATCTTCACCTCAAGTCTTCAGGGAAGCTGGCTCTCATTCGATTACTGAACAAGATAGAGTCTCCAGTAGATATATATGTTCCATATAGTATCATTTAAACCTATCAACATGTAACTACATATACCGGTAACAATATTACACGATGTTAGGGTATAATCGTCATATCACTACATAGCTCTAGCTCCGCGAACGTCAAAATGAAAAGAACCACATTGAAATCCTGTGTTGATTGTGCTGTGGCATGCGTTGTGAAAGGATATCGTCGCCCTAATCCCATAAATCCTCTTCGTCGCAGCGTCCTTTGAAGAGGGCTACCACGTGATCCTCACATCCGTTTAGTGAACGATCTCGCTATATTGTAAAGTACAACCCAGCTGCTTGCTTGCTGGAGTATTATTCTTCCCTCTTCTTCTGTCATGAGGAAATAATATCGGATGATGCTCCTCTGCATAGTTGAAATGGCAATTCTCTGGGTAGACTTTAGCTAACTAGCTAGGCTTCTAAGTCCCTGATTAAGTTTGACGACAACAATCACTCCCGACTGCCCGGCTCATCAAAGCCGACACAATCTATATCCATTCTCCCCAACTCTTTTGCTGGAATATCTTCAGCGTTCCCTCCTTTTATCAAATTCCATTTATTTCCCTTTGCACTTCCTTATTCTTCTTCCATTTGTCGTGCCATTGTAGAGGTCACTCGCGGCTCAGAAATGCCGACATGGGCCGCCTATCTTCTCGCAGCTTCATCAAGCTTCATGCTCTTTTCCAATTCTCTCTCGCCGTCTACTTGACCTGGTCGCCAGAAGTCATCACCGACTCGGGTTTGGTCTACTCCGTTGAAAATGAACTGAGAATCGTGAGTTGTTTTTTTTTCAATACGCCTAAGCCTATGCTACCCTCTTCTATTTATTTATTTTTCTTTTTTCTTTCTTTTTCCCCCCTCTCTCTTGAAACTTAACTAACATTCCCGCCCCTCTCCTCCCCGCCAAAAAATAGTCCGATATACCACCATTAACCCCTCCCCGCTCCCCCTTTGCCTATTGCGGCATCCTCCTCCTCATCTTTGCCCTCATCGACCTTACCCTCGCGATCAAACTCCCATCCATAAACCGTATCCTCACAGTTGCTCGCTGCATCCGTCGCGACTCCCTCCAGCTCCAGCAGCCCGACGCACAACGCCAGCGACGAGGAGGAGGAGGAGGAGGAGGAGGAGGAGGAGAAGGAGGAGCGGCGCCATCAAATGTGACCGCCGCCGCCTTCAAGATCGCCTCGGAATTCTCAACCTTGTATCTCCATTTGTGTATGCTACTTACCACGCTCCGGTTCTGGATTTTCTTCATCGTCTCGCTCCAGGTTTATTATTCGCCGGAGGATGCGTGGGTTGGGAGGATCGGGCCTGCTGCGCTTGATTCTCCGAGTAAGACTTACGGTAATAATAACAATAACAATAATAATAACAATGGGCAAATGACGATGATAGAAGAGCTTAAGGGGAAGATTGTGCTGGGGTATGGTGCTATGGAGATTTTGTTCTCTTGCTGGGTGAGGTCGGCCCCTTTTTTCCTTTCTCTCGATGGTTTTATGTTTTCCATTCTAACCAATGCCCTCACTAGCTCTTTATCGCTCTCCATGATGAAAAGCGTGCGACAGAGAATAAGCTCCGATCACTTATTTCTGGAGTTTTATAACTTGGGGGGGCCAATGGCTGCCATCACATTCAGGTGCTTTCTCTAGTTATGTGTCCAATTCTGAGCCTGATTAATATCAGATCAATACCCAGGGCAGAGTTACTCGTAAGGTTTTATAAGCATGAGCGATAGAAATTTACTCGTCAACTGTCGACTTTCATCTAAATATTGCGAGTTGTTCCAGGCTGTCTTGTAGCGTAGCCAGGGATTTGCGCCTCTTGAAGTTTGCAAAACAACCAGCATACGGGACATCATCAATGAGCAATGTTATGATATTAAAATGATCATAAAATGGAGGGACATTAGTAGCATAAATGTTTGTAATTAAAGCGAGAATAAAACTCCGCATCCCTAACAAGGGTGGCCTCGTTTCCCATTTCAATTAATATTTGTGTAAATTCCCCCATGAGTGTTCCTTTCACATTATTAAGAGAGTGAGAGAAGAGAGAAGAAAAAAAAAAAAAAGGAACTTGCATCACAAGTTCTCTCTCCATTCATAGCTTCATAGTTCGCAACAAGGTTAGTTTTTTTTTTTTTTTTATGCGAAAGCCATGATCAAACCGGCGATTGCGGCGATGGCGCCACCGTTGGCATTACCAAGGGGAGCAGCAGCGGCAGCAGAAGAAGAAGATTGTGCGGCAGAGGAGCTGGCTGCGGCGCTGTTATCAGTACCAGATGGAGCGGGGGTGGTGGTGGCGGCTGTGCCGGAGTTGGTGCCGGTTGTTTGGGCGGAGGCGTTAGAGGAGGATGGTAGTGGTTGCTCTGTGCCGGTTGGGCAGGAGGCGCTCTGGGGAAGGTTTGTGATTCCTTCGGTACCGCAGATTCCGTTGGCGAATTTTACGACGTCTGGAGAGGAGAGGAGAGAGAGAGAGGAGGTTAGAAAGGGGTTTTGCTGAATGATGGTGGTTTGTTTGCAGATTGGGTTGGTTGGGGGAAGAGAGAAGAATGAGATTTGATTTGATTGATTGACTTTGACGTACCGACAATTTCAGGGGCAGAGCATTTCTGGGCAACACAGCAAGTGATGGCGTTGATGAAGGATTTGGAGGTACAGATACACTTGACGTCGTTGTTGCATTCGGTGGGATAACCCTCGGTAGCACATTCTTGCTATAGAGGGAAGAATATCAGCGGGTTTTGTTTGTTTGTAACCTTGATTAAAGAACCTTTTGCTGTTGTACTTTTTTGATAGGCGGCGGTTGGAGGATCGATCTCGGAACAGAGGCCCATGGATCGATCAACCTTGATAGGTAGAAAATGCCCAAGCAGCAACAACAGAAACAACAGAAACAACAACAACAACAGATGAACAGGTTCAACTTACAGCACATTTTGGAAGGCCAGCGAGGGGATCAGCAGCCAACGAGGTAGCAGCCAAACCGGCGAGAGCAACAATGACAGCAGAGAACTTCATTTTGAGAGATGGAAGAAGGAACAGAAGATAGAGATGGTCTTGTTGACAGAACGAGTGGAGTGGGGATGTAGAAGAAGAATAAGAAGAATAAGAAGACGACGACGATGAAGATGAAGATGAAGAAGATGAAAGCAGTTGGGGAGGAGTTGGGAGGGGAAGCTGCAGCGAATATATTATTTATATAGCCGGCCAAGTATCTATCAAGGGAACACAAGGAAGAAAGATGGAAAGGAAAAAAGGGGCGAGCAGGCGTCAGCGGTTTGAACACCAAAATGTCAGATCAAAAAAGGATTTATTAAATTAAAACAAAACGGCCAGCTTTCCTGAGTCGGTTAGTCGAGTTAACTAATTAGTTTAATTGTTAGCTGACTGGTTGGTTAACTGGTTAATTGGTTTGATTTGGATTGCAATTCAGCCAAAAGGCTTTTCAATAGTCTCCTGCCACTCGACGCCTGGCTTGGATCGAGGCTGCTGGACCATTGGCTCTCTTCCTCTGTACAACCGCTTTCACAAAGGCTTTCTGTCTGTCTGTCTGTCTGTCTGTCTTTCTGTCCGTCTTTCTGGTTAGTTAATTCAGTTCATTCAACGACGTGCTCCGTACGGAATACTCTGACACAGAATCAACTCCAACTTGCAAGATAAAAGAAAGAAAAAAAAAAGCAAAAAACAGTGCGATTCGGTGTTACTACTCCGTTTGCTCAGAGGAGACAAACAAGTTCCAGAACATCGACGGGTGTGTTCGGTTTAAACAGGCTAATTCAATCCGAAAAAGTAGTTACAAGTCTGGGGTAGTTTGTGGCTTGCGTCCTGTCTTGGGTTGCGCACTGGCTGAGTGACTGATTACACAGCGAACGGAACAAATGAAACTGGGCGATAGACTGGAGAGTAAAGCAGTCAATTGATTGAAATATCCGAATCCGACTCTTCTTGATCCTCACGGGTGGCATCACGCACCATGTATTGAGTAGTTTGACCAAGTGATCATCTCTGCCTCTTCCTCTCTCTCTCTCTCTCGTCCCCTTCTAGTTAGTCGAGTTAACTGCTCCCCTTGGCACCTTTCCCCTCGAACACTCACTCACTCACTCATTCACTCACTCCAGAAATTCCTATCTCTTCATCAAACAGCTTTAGATAAACTCATAGTAATAGTCCTTCTCTTGTTCGCTTGTTGTCCTGTACACCCCATCGTTACATCTCACCCTTTGATTCCATCCTGGACTCCCTGAGTGCCGTGAAACCATCCGTCGCAAGTGTGTTTTTTTATTTTATTTTATTTTTTTGGTTTCTGAGGGGAGAGGGGACAAGAAAATCTCACTCCGACACCCTGCTCTCTTTCTGCCCGCACCAACCATGCAGTCATCTTCCTTTTAAGCCCGAGACAATGCCTTTTGCGAGTTTAGTGTTGGAGTGAATCCCTGTGACGGAGCCTAGTTTAAAGACGTCAAGTCGCTAATCCACCCACGCCTAACTACATCTCTCATTGGACCTTTTTCTCTCCTACTTATTCACATCCAACGCGTTATATATCATGGGTCTCGGCGTGTTGGAAGACCACAAGCTCGACCACGTCCCTGGTATGTTGGTTTTCTGGGTTTCGTTTACAACTTCGCTTTCCTACCTGAAAACCCTTCACTAATATCTTGCGCTTCCAGGCACTACCTACGTTTTTGAAGATGACTCCAGCTCCATTGAACACTCTCCCGCCCAGGAATCAACCCTCAAGTATGATCGCACCGGACCCGTGCCTATCATCCTCGTTCCTCAACCCAGTGATGACCCAAACGACCCTTTGGTTAGCAGTCCTGAACCCATTGAAACCTCCCCGTTTTCCCACTAACCCCCGCTTTCTTTCTTTCTTCCTCAGAACTGGCCATTATGGCGTCGTGACCTCATCCTCGCCATTCTCTCCCTCGCTTCCGTCATATGCACAACCACTAGCCCTCTAATGGCCGCCAATACTGTCACTATTGCTGTCCAACAGAGACGCCCATTCACAGACGTTGCCCTGCTCACCGGTTACCATCTCTTTGCCGTCGGGATTGCTGGTTTTCTTTTCGTCCCCACCGCCCGCATCTGGGGTAAACGCCATCTGTTCTTGCTCGGGAATGCCATCATAGTCTTTAGCTGCGCCTGGGCCGGTGCCAGCGGAACTAATTACGAGAGCCTTCTCGCTGCCCGCATCTTTCAAGGAATCGGCTTGGCTCCGTTTGAAGCCCTGGTCAATGCTGCCGTAGGAGATCTCTATTTCGTCCATGTAAGCGCAGCAATTCTCTCCTTTTTTTCTTTTCATTCTTTTTTTTTTTTTTTTTTTTTTTTGGTTTGTATTGACTTCCCTGTCCTTATCGCTTACGCGGTCTCTGCCAGGAACGTGGGAAGAGAATGGCAGTCTCCAACGTCGCTCTATTTGGAGGAGCTTTCTTAACTCCTGTTATTGTCGGTAAAATGACGGCTTCAATGGGTTGGGAATGGACTTTTTACTTTGTCGCCATATTCTCTGGTTGCTGCTTGCCCCTTGTCTTCTTTTTTGTCCCCGAAATGGCTTTTCGAAGGGCAAGTCATCTCAACACCGATTTCCAAGGAGATACCGATAGGAGACGCATCACCAGAGATGTGACCGATCGTGAACCGACATTGAACATCTCTTCGGATTATTCGGGTGATGGCAAGAATGGAGAATCTCAGACAGATAGGAACTCTGACTCGGCCAACGAAAATGAAGTGAAAGACGACGCCGTCGTAATTGGAATGGCAGAGCATCCTGTCGAAAAAGCCTCATTTGTGCAATCTTTAAGGCTATTCAACGGGCGGAAAACAGACGAAAACTTTTTCAAACTTTTGCTGCGGCCCTTACCTCTTTTCCTGCATCCTGGAA
The DNA here is from genome assembly GCA_001430935.1 of Amauroascus verrucosus. Taxonomy (NCBI): domain Eukaryota; kingdom Fungi; phylum Ascomycota; class Eurotiomycetes; order Onygenales; family Onygenaceae; genus Amauroascus; species Amauroascus verrucosus. The sequence goes on from LJPJ01000393.1 coordinate 75,461, forward strand.
TCCTCTGGGTGAGTTATTTTCTTTTCTTTTGCTGTTTGTTCGTCGTCTCCATCGTAATATGTCGTCTTTAACTCTTGCTCTTCAGGGATGTCTCATCCAAGGCGTCATAATCGGCTGGACTGTCTTTATCGGCGTCGTCCTTGCTGCACTCTTCCTAGGCCCACCTCTATGGTTCAACGAAGTCAAGACCGGATACCTTTACACCGGCGCCTTTGTCGGCTCTATCCTCGGCCTACTCCTCTCCGGCCTACTTTCCGACTGGTCCGCGAAAACCATGATGCGGCTCAATGGAGGCAAATATGAACCAGAGTTTCGAATCGTCCTCATCATTCCCATGCTTATTTTCTGCTGTGCTGGCTTGTACGGATTCGGTTACGTCGTTGTGGACATTGGATCGTATGGGCCTGTTGTAGCGGATGTTTTCTTTGCATTGGTGATTGTTGGAATGGTACTGGGAGCTGTAGCAAGCGCATTGTACCTGGTCGACGCACATCGTAAGTCTTGCCCGCGCGCTTTGATCCCGTTTTGCAGCAAAACTATTTATCCTCGACAATCTAACTAACCACAACAAGGCCAAATCGCCGTCGAAGCATTCACATGCCTCCTCGTGTTTAAGAATGTCTTCGCGTTTATCCTTACCTACTTTGCCTATGATTGGGTCATCCATGGCGGCCAGAAACGGGTATTCATGATTATTGGCAGCATCCAGGCGGGTATCTGCCTCCTGAGTATTCCCATGTGTAAGTTTTTCACGAACCTCTGATATTCATTCCTCTCATACAGCTAACTCCTTTTCTCCAACGTTAAAAGACATCCTAGGGAAACGAAATCGCTCTTTTTTCCACAGACACGACATCCTCAAGATGCTGCATCTGTGGTGATGCGGGAGCCACCTTCGCTTTTTCCTAATCACATACCATTTTCAACGGACGGACGATGTGCCTTTAGACTATTCCATCGCATATAAACTTATATCTTCTTTCTTTTTTCGCTTTTGTTTGAGTACTTTATACCACTTTTAATATCTTTTTCCCTCTTTACCTCTGCCTAGTGAGTTGTTTCAAATAATACCCTTTTCGGCTTTTTTCTTACTTAACATATTTCCCTGCGGGGAGCATTTCCTTTCATCGTGTTTTCTTGCATCGGCATTGAGCCTTGGGTTTTGTTCGTGTACGATTCCTAAGGTGTCTTCATTTTCTTTTCATTTTTTCTCTCTCTTTTTTTTAATCAAGTCTAGATGTCCTCCACGGGAATATGGGTATGCATACATTTATTAATGAATGACTAGTCTACCACGCTGGAAATTTTTCCCCATGTAATTGGCGCCGGTTTGTTAATGTTCGTCTCAAATGTCAAAACTGTGCAAGAAGATCTATTACTCCTCCGCATGCAACATTATAAATAGTGGTGGGATCATTCATGATTCTCACTTACAAAAGAGAAGAGAGGGAAACCGTCTATTAACATTCGGTATGTAGCCCGCGAGCTACCGAAAAAAAAAAATAAAGGAAGTCCATTATTTACCATCAACATCTTTCGTTTCCACCCCTTCCTTCTTCAACTCCTCCTCGCCGCCAACAACATTCTCCACACTCGTCAACGTAACAGACCACACAGTCGGAATCGCCAGCACCAACGCACCGATACACAATCCCCAATCCATCCCCAGCTGCGTCATGGGCGACTTATGCAGCGCATTGACTCTCCACGCCATCGCACCCCCGGTAGCTTGGAAAGTCTTGTAGGCGCCCACCAACACCGCCGTGATGGCTGCGGAATTCGACATGGTTCCAATCAACCAGTAACAAAACCCTTGCCATAAGGCGTCGTACGCGCCGTAGAAGAAATACAAGAATATGGGACCGACGGCGATACGTGCGTTTTCGGCATAGTCGATGTCCTGCTTGAGACCCTGCGCAAGACGCTTGTCTTCCCATTTCTGAAACGCGTAGCCCCCGCCCCATATCGCCATGCCGGTGACCATGAGGATCACCCAGCCTACCCAGGCGCGCTGTCGGCGATCAAGGAAGCGTAGATCGAGCACTTCGCCCATGAACAGCCCGCCGAACATTTGTGCCATCCAGTATATGGCGGAATTGAGGGAGCGGCTGCGGATGTTGAAAGTGGTTCCGTTGACGTCATTCTGCTGATAGGAGTAGAAGACGTTGGCGCAGAAGAAGAGCGGTAGGATGCAGAGGACCCTGAGGCTGAAGAGGACTTTGGCGATGGTGCGGAGTTTGTCGGTGAAGGATTGCCGGACGACTTCTTCTTCGGCTTCTTTGAGCTGAACGAGTCGGATACGCGTTGGCGGACAGATGAAGACGCCGATGACCCAGCCGAAAAGCATGATTACCATGGTGGCGATGTATGTGCTGTTGGAGACGGTGCCGGTCTTGGAATGGAAGTTCAAACCAAAGCTGACGAGAGAGCCGATCATGCCGCCTAGGTTGAAGATGATCCAGAACACGGCTATGGCTCGTCCCTTTTGCGACTCGGGGACGTAGGAGGTCATTATCGCCCCCTGCGCGACCCATAGGAAGGAAGCGCCGATACCGAGAATGGCACCGGCGGCAATGACGAAGTCACCATTGTGTCGAACTGCGTTGTAGAAATAAAAAAGTTTCAGAAAGATTTTTTTTCTTTTTGGAATTTTGTCGTCGAGTCCATGGATAGTATAGGGTGGGCGTTGCTACTTATTTACTCACTGTTGAAATTCAACAAACTTGCACTGTAGAGGGCATACGTCCATCCACCCACGAGCCAACAGGCACGGGGGCCAATTATCGAAAAGATGGGCCCGACTAAAAACAATGCCGTGGCGGCAGTTGCGGAGAGAAGAGCGACATTGGCATTTGCTGCGACTGTTTCGTCTACTTGTCCGGAACCTCCCATTCCAGAAAGGGCATTATACATCTGGGGAGAGAGAGAAAGAGAGAGGAATGGTTAGCTTAGTGAGTTTCAAAGAAGATATGGGACTGATCAAAAGAAGAAAAAAACAAAGTATTAACTCACTCCGGGACAGCAGAAACAAATGAAACTAATCAAGACAACTTGAAACCAGGCATTGCTATAGACAGCCATGTATCGTGAAGTAGGACGGCCAAGGGCGCCGCCCGTTCCACCCTCCTCATCAGGAGTTGGTGGTGAAGCGGTCTTCCTCTGATCAGCCATTTTGGTCTGAATGGTAGTTTGGTAATGGATGGCGCAAAAGAAAGGCAGAGAGATCGGGGGCCCCGGATTTGATGCGAACTTATCGGGCGGGGGAATCCCACGACTTTTTTATAAAATAATTCTTCTTGTGTTTTTCTTCTTTTCCCTCCCCTCCCCTTGCTAAGGCGGAGAAATGCCAGCTGCAAGTCAAACCCGTTGTATCGGGTAACTAGGTGGGAAACTCTGGGATAGCGATGCTTCCCCAACAAATAGGCTCGTCTGGGGGGAGCACTAAAAAAAGAAGAAGTCTATTCAAGAATCTCGCATGGAGATTGAAGCTACCCTTGCGAAAGTGCGGGCAAATGGCATTACTCCCTTGCAGTCCTTGGTGGGAACGGAGTAACGGAGCTGGCGTCGATTAGGGAGGGTGGTGTTCGCCTGTAATTCTTTTCCACTTTTTGCCTGGCTCCGGTGCCTGATGAGAGACACACGAGCAGTTTTCGATGCGACGTACCTGCTCGGGGTTGCACTGGACTCAGATCTAGCGCAATAGCAAACGGGAGAAAGGAAGAACCTTTCTTTTTTTCTTTTTTTTTTTTTTTTAGACTTGTATCTATCTGGTGGTGAGATGTGTTTTCGGTGGCCGATTCAACAGCCAGACCATGAGATAAAGATTGATCGACGGGTAGGAAGGTATGACAGGGCAGATTGTAGGATAAAGAAAAAGGCCTTTTCTTCTCCCAGGTGCTCAGCTCAGTGTCAGCCTCCCCCGAGGTTCTTGTTGTATTGTATGTATGCAGGGCAGCTGAAGGGTAAATCTCCGAGAATGAAGAGGAGGAAAAGTGGAGCAATGTTGCATTTGAGTCTTCAAGCTCCATTGAGGGAACAAGTCAAGCTTTTGGGAAAATAGTTTAACTAGTTAACTAACTAACTAATTGGGCGATTTCTCACAGAGTCATCATGGACCCGAAGGCAAAGTCCGGATGAAAACCTTGAAGTCGACCATGACCTTTTCAAGTCCTATTTGTATGTATGAACTATGTAGTATGTATGTATGTATGTACAAGTACAGTACAAGCATACACACAATACGTTACGTATACATACCACAGAAATCCTCCTTCTCATCTTGAGACTCCGTGGCCATCCTCCCTTCAGCCCAGGACCCGTATATCCAGCGTCAAATTTCCCTTACGGGAGCTGATACCTGCCGTGTTCGGAATAGCTGGACTCAGCGGTTCTCGGTATCTTGGCGTCACTCGGCCCGATAGAGATCAGCTACGTCACTGACTAATCTGCCTTGATAAGTTACATACGGTAAAGAAACTGGCTGTATTTGTATTCGGCGGAAATGATGGTTATCGGCTTTACTCTCATAATCAATCAGCCCATTATGATTAGGTATACTCCTATTCATTCCATTAGTTACCATTTAGCTACTTGCTACTTCCGTAGAGAGGTTCGCAACCGCGGGCACGGACCTGGCGAGTGGAAACAAGCTCCAGGCGCCAAGCCGGGTCAGGCTAAAGCCAAGTCAGAAGCGGAGAAATTGAACAGGCCACAGGCTTCCCTCTCTCGTTAAGAAAGGTGACCTTTGTACTCGGTAGTATGTTGTCAAAATGTCCTCCACATGCAGTCAAACTTAGACAATATGTATGGATGTTGCCTGAGTTCCCGTCCTTTCGTTTCTTCGCAAATATTTACTTTCATTGGACTTAAGGCTGTGGGGGTTTCGTCCGCCACCTAGCAAACCAAAGACAACTTGGGCCAGTTCAGAACCCTCCAGCTAGGAAATCGAGGCATTTTTTGAACTAGCTGAGTCTTCCTTCAAAATGAAAAGAATATGCCTGTTTCAAATGCAAAGCAGACGAGTCCGGGTGAAAGCAGCGTAGAAATTGCCAGTGAGTCCGCTCTCCCTGGCCTTTCGCTTTCCATTGATTAATGCTCTCGGGGAAGAAATCTATCTCCCCCAATACAGACTCGTCGTGAGCTAGAAGAACTAGCACATTATCCGCTGCGTCAAACTGCTCCAGTTGACGAATCGATCGACGAGCAGCCTCGACATCGACCATGGAGGTCTCCGGCATCTCGTAAAACGGCGTACTGGCACTGTGAGTTGGATGAATTGCGCGAAACAAGGCTCCTGGGCATGCATCACGGTGGACTCGTTGTAGCGGACTTGGTTTTACTTCTCGCGGAAGGGGCTTGTATACTGTAGGTCTAAACTGCCCGGCAAAATGGCAGGTATCTCCGGCCATGAGTACAAAGGTGTCTTGGCCAGAGTCGCCAGCCGCGAAAGCCGTCACACGCGCTAATGCGGCAAGGTGTTCGAGCGTATGACCGGGCCAGTGGAGGATGTAGTAGCTCCCATCGCCAAAGTAGTCTAGGGCGCCAAATGATCCGATTTTTAACCCGTCGCTTTCAAAGAGTGTTTCGAGAACGTGTCGACCTTCCCAGGCAGATTCGTCCAAGGTAGAACTTTCATTCGTAGGCCATCCGGGCAGGTAACGATGCTTGAAACCGGGGCCTACTATCAGGCTTGTCGTCCGTGGGAAGGAAGTTAGATCACCAACATGGTCAAAATGATGGTGGCTCCATATAACGGCTTCGATATCACTCGGTGGGATTCCGCCGTCCTCCAGAATCTCAGCTACGTTTTTCTCTACCTCAAGTTTCCAGCCGGAAGTATGAAGGAAAGCCTGGACTTGTGGTGGGAGATTAGCATAGTCCTTGCGGAGGCCAAGATCAAACATCAACTTCCGGCCAGACGGGTGCTCCACGAGGAATGAAAAGGATGGGCCAGTGATTTTTGTATGCCCTTTTATTTTCGGGATCAATAGCTGCTCTGCCGGAACGGTTATACGAGTACTAACACCTAGCATCAGCGGACAGGTCCCATCCACGAAGTTGTATATAACTCTACTCCTCGGTCTTTTTGCAATCTCTGTAGGATGATACTATGGCGGTATAAATGTGCAATCTTGCCTACCTACTAATGACCCGGATGTTGACTGTCGTCAATCCGGGAGGAATCCCAAGACATGGCGGAGTTTGCGGTTCAGCGAGATACTCGTCCATGAGGAAGCAATGTTCCTTGACGTAAACTAATCTGCCTGCTAGTAACTAATGTCGTATGGCTAGGTTAGGCATGATCTCAGATTCGAAGAACAAGAGAGCCCGCAGATACCGGTTAACTTCCTCGTAAACCTCCAACCGGTTAAACTGGTTAGTTTCTATGGGTTGGCTTTCCGAGTAGACCGCGGATTGTTTTGACCTTTCCGTTAACCCGAGACATAGTTGAGGTATCCCACTTGGCTAAGGCGATGCTGTTTATTTAACTAACAGTTAGGTAGTTATCTTAGTTTGGTTAAGAAACGGCATCAAGTGGCGTAGAACAATCCACGCTGGGCGAAGCTTGACGAGCTCTGATGCTCCACAGCAGATTTCCATTTTTCATGCTACGGTGCCATAGTGCATTCATAGTTAGTTACATATGGAGAATAGAATTTTGGGGGG
>LJPJ01000039.1:0-83972 GCA_001430935.1 Amauroascus verrucosus
TAGCCACTGGAATAGCTCCATTTAAATCTGATCAGGTCATCCAGCAACTAGATATTCAACTCCAAACCCCTACCCCCCCAGCTAGTCAATCTAGCAACTCAGGGTCATCCTGGATCCTACAGACACCTAGCAACCCGTGTCAGTTGCATAGGCAGGTGGATAAGGTCAAGAATCTTATGGGGCAAGGCCCTGAGAGCCCCCCTCAGGGCTTAGTGGAAGGTCTTGATCAAATTATCAAGGCTTGTGAATATGGGATGGTCAATGCTACTATAATGAAGAAGCAATATCAGGATCTATTTGCTGCAAATGAGAAAGAGAAGCAAAAACACAAGAGATCTACACACAGAATTCAATGTGTAGGGGATCTAACTAGAGAAGAAGCTTAGGATCTTATTATTTCAGCTACTGAGTCTGTTGAGCAGTCTGTCATTCAACCCCCCAAGTCTATAGCCCCTGAGCCTGCAGTACAATCACAGGCTCCACCACAGTGCAGCAATTGCAATACTATTGGGCATATAAGAACTAGGTGTCCTAATCCTAGTATAATTTAATGTAATTTAATTAGTGGTTGTTGAGCATAGATATTTTGGATTAAAGTCTAGTCAGTTGAAATATTTGAATTCGGTGGCCGACTCGCTTGGGTGGCCGACTCGCTTGGGAATTACGTTACTCGAAAACTCCCCATCGAAAGCTAAACCAATAAATCATGTCTGAAATGTAGTCGAAGACCAAGCGTTCAGATTCGGGGTTAGGGATCTTGAAAAGGAAATCTTTGAATTAAGGTATAGGGCTGCACTTGGGCAATATGATTCCGGTCGACGCTGGCTGAATGATTAACACAAGTTGCTAGCCACATATTATTAACTGGAAGCTAGGACTATATAGAACTGAAGGAGAGCATGGAGAGATGAATTGTTGGGACCGAATATAAGATCTAACCCCCCTTACCTTCCCACACAATAAAACAATAAAAGGCCCAGCGGCGTTCTCCTGCTTGATGTCCGGTTTGTTGCATTTTCTTGATGAACTAAAGGGTATGTGGAATTAAGGAAACACTATAGCGAAACCGCCAAAGTAAAAACAAAAAGAACACTTCATGCATGACAATACATATTCTGTATCAATCCATCCATCCATCCGCAAATACGGAATTTAGACAAAGTCTGCAAAATATGAAAATCCGCGGAACTCCTCCTGCATCGCTTGAGAAAGGACTGTAGACATGTTAGCAAAGATATATACTCCAGCTGTGAATAGAGGGGCCGCCATGGCTGCTTACCAGATTGGACAGGGGTGAGAACAGGAGTTACGCTCGTAAATTCTTGGTCAAAATTGCTGGTGTCCGTTGGGCTAGTGATTTTTGGGAAGAACGGCGGCGTGACCCGTTTATGGTAAATATCCTCCCAATTGATATTCCGGAAGAAAGCATGAGACATGATCTCCTGTGCGTCAGTAGGACCAGATCCCAACCGCAGCTCAGGCTCTCGTGTCAACAATTTCTGCAAAATAGACACAGAATCACGAGGCATATAAATCGGATATAAGGGTTCGTCAGCTAGGATGGCATCATAGATTTCGTCTTCGTCTTCTCCACGGAAAGGAGATTGTTGAAGGAGCATTTGGTAAATAAGGACACCGAACGCCCACCAGTCGACCGCACGTCCATATTTCTTGTCCAAAAGGATCTGAATAATCAAGTATTAGTACATTGAAGCCTGGTTATCAATGGGAAGTCGTACCTCGGGTGCCATAAATTCCGGAGTACCGCAAAACGTGCTGGTCGTAGAGCCATACCACATCTCCTCTTTGCAGAGACCATAGTCACCGATCTTAATATGACCGTCAAGGGTGAGAAGGATATTGTCCAGCTTCAAATCACGATATATGACACCGTTCTCGTGGAAATATTTCAGCGCCAGACAAACCTCGGCAGCATAAAATCTGGGCTTTATTAGCATATTGCAAACCAAAGGAAAAGGCTAATTGAAAGGTCCTTACTGTGCTCGTTTCAAATTAAACTGGCCGCGTTGGATATGCAACATCAAGTCACCGCCACTAATATATTCCATGACGAAATAGACCCGTGTCTCGGTCTGGAAGCATGCGTGGAGGTTGAGGAGAAATGGATGTCGCTCTTTATTTGCGACCAAGAAAACTCGTTTCTCAGACTTTGTGCTTTCAACTTCGTCATTCTCAATGATAAATTCCTTCTTCAAGACCTTAATAGCATAAAGCTTCTTGGTTGTCTTTGTCTCGGCAAGCATCACCTTTCCAAAATTTCCCTTTCCAAGCACAGCAAGGAAATTAAAGTGGTCCAGGCCAACCCGTTTTGGTGGTTGCTGGACTGCCACCGGGAGTTGTACTTGCTCCTTTGGCGGCAGCGAGACTAGAGGTGGCTGAGTAGCAATTGGTGTTTGCTGTTGCAAACCATAATGATGAGGCACTTGTTGCTGCGATACTTGAATAGGGGGAAGTTGTGGGGGTTGCGAGAACGTATCGACAGTTGCGTAAGCACTGGGATCGTAATGGGCATGAGGCGAAGGTTTTGGTTGAGCTTGGGTTTCAATATAAGGTGGTCTCTTATTTGTGTAATCTGTTGAAGTAAGATCATGAGGACTCCCTTGCTGTGACGGAGGCCGCATCCCCGTTGCTGCAGCTGCAGCCGCCGCGGCTGTGTTTGTTGAAGGTACAGTAGGTCTGCCAGCAGATCCGGGTTGGGGTGTTGTGTAAGATGTATGTGCCGCACTCAGAGCATCAGCGGATACTGGCTTCTGCGCGGATCCATCAGGTCTTTGAGTCTCAGGTTGTTTGCCACCGGGCCGAAGAGTTTTAGCAGCCATGGCACCCCCTGCTCTGTTATAATTCTTGGTCTTAATGAGCGTATCAAGAATCTGGTTGGCAACTTCCATCGACATTCCACAGAAATCAGGAACAAGATGTGCGCATTGAGCGTGACATGTAAGCCCACATTCTTGTTATGCGAATCAGCGAATCGGAAACAAACACAATTTCTGGAAAGATCAAGGCCTTACCTGAGCACTTTTTGGCGTTCTTCCTCCCGAAGGGAAGTAAGTAGCCACAATGACAACACCAATTTGCGGAGATGTTAGAGTAAAACTCGAATCTATGTGGTATGCGGTGATTGATTTTCTCCTCATCAGGATCCGTCTCGTAATTAGCTTTGCTGATACATTTCGTGACCACTTTGGGGTAGCACTTTTTATGGCAAGTATACTTGCAATCAGCACACTGCATACCAGCTGCGTACTTCAAAAAGTCGCCGCAAAGCGCACATCGCATAATGTTATAAAACTGTTGCGTAACGAATTTGTGCCCTTGCTTTTCATGGACTTCTTCCTTTTTCTGACGAACGGCGCCTTGACGGTTAAGGCCGATGTCGAACGGCCTCCGATCCTTCAGTTGTTTAGCTATGCTTATGTTAGTAACAATTTGTAAACGGCTATAGAAGATGTAATCCACTTACCGAAGCTCATCGTAAGATGGATCCTACCCACAGGCTCCAAGGCAAACCAAGAGTCAACCATGACGGTCGCGCCAGGGCCAGTTTGGCCAGCCTGGCCATGTTGAGGATTCTGAGGAGAGTTAATTTGAAAATGTGATTCAGGTCTTGTAGTTCCGTGCTCCATCTTATCTGCCGAGACCCATCCAGAGGTATTAAATTCAGATTCAATCTTCTTGCGTCGCATCTCTTCAGCTATATCAGACAATCGTATCCAGAGCATGCCAATAGGAGTGGGACGGTCTCCGCTCTTATCATATACAGTGAGCTCTATCTCATTAGCCTTGTCAATATCGACATTGAACGTCTCCTCGGCCCACTTGTCGATGCGAGTCGCTTTCGTCTTCGCTTTGATTGCATCTTCAACCTTCATAATAACAAATGTCTCCGGACCTCTCGAAAACCTGGAGCCTGCGGCATGGTCTACATCTCTCACAGCGTGGATACGCATTGTTAGGTGACCGGTAAGCGGTTTTCGAATGTTGGGCGAATTTAAACTTTCATCTACAATATACAAAGCCGGCGTTAGCATTTAACAGTATGTATATCTGAATCAAAAGCCATATGGAAAAAACTTACCATCGGGATGGTCTGCGCTTTCTATATCCACATGTAGGTCTTCATATCTCTTCAAAGCTTGCCTTAAAAGCTGGATCTTCTGATTACTTTCAATTCGTCTTCCCTCGGCATCGGCCCGACTTTTTCGGTCACCTTCATCTTGATACAATCGAACCATTTTTTCGATACCCGCTTTATACTGTTTCTCGACGCTCAGCTTGAATTCCAATTGAGACAACATGAGTTGGATTTTAGGACCGAGGTAGGGGGTGTCGTATTTAATTAAATCTGGGAGACCATTAGCCAGGTCCATACGTCTCCTCTATGAGAATAACTCTTGTAAAACTTACCTAATTTGCTAAAATTGGGTCTTGCTTTTGGAGTTGGACCCCCAGGCCTAAGATCGTGGTAAGGGGCCTGCGGCGGCATTGAGCCTGTGCCACCTTGGGGATAACCCATATCGGCGGGATGTCGACCATCTTTTGGTGGTGGGGGTGGAGCTCCGCCCGAATGCCGCTGTTGAGTGGGTGAACCCGGTTGTTGTCCAGCTTCGCGGCCCATCTTTCGTACTTGGAGCTCATGCATCTTCTCCTCTAGGTAGGCTATATTCTTCCTGCCATCACGGATATTTGCATCCACTCTTTGCTGCACGAGAGGATTATCGGTCGATTGTCGCATGTTCGTTGCGGCATTGATAAGGGCCTTCTCCCGCTCGATCTTGCGGTAGACCGTGGCCATGAGCTCGTCATCGCCGTCCATCTTTGCGGTCGCACCTTCACAAAGGCGACTTGACGTGGAAGCTTATTAGCTAGCTAAAGTCCTGAATAAATGAGAATTAGCAAATATGTTTGAATGTTTTGTTGTGGAGGGAAGAGGTAAGGTGAGGGTGTCGATGGGTCTCTAAAACGGTGACGCAGTACTGATTTGTTCAACGGAATCACAAGGAAAATAGTGAGAAAGAGCTCATACAATTGCTGGAAGGGCTTTAAGAATAGAGTTGCATCCAAGTAATGAAAATATCATAGAATATCACTAGCCTTAACATACCTATGACTGCACACGGTAGACAGAGCAGCGGCCAGGTCGCCCACACGAGTTGGAAGGTGAGAGAACCAGCTAGTTATCCAAAAGACAAAACCCCACTGGGCAAACAATTGTTGTGGGAGTAACAAACGGCCTTCTGGTAGTCTTAATGCCAGATCCAGAGGCTACAGGTAGTCGCTTTCGTTACGTTTTGAGCAGATGATGTACTGCATGCGATCGGGGAGGGGAACGAACTAGAGCCGCTTGCAAATGGTGGGGATAAATTTCTCACACACCCGCCAATCCAAACCTTGGCCTTGAACTCGACTTCTTGCACCCGCGGTTTGACATTGATATACACAATTCTTCAGCCTTCCATTATACCGGCATGTTGTGGTCACTAATACCGCATTCACGTTTTTGCAAAGGATGCAACTGCCGATGCGCATTTCAATCTCTACGGCCTTAAAATGCCTTTCATAGCTTCGGGGAGGCAACTCTATTAGCTTCCAGGGAACCATGGGAGACAGAGATTCGCCTTTATACTCGTGTCTATCTAGGAGCTACGGCTGAGTTGTGTATGACGGATTGTCCGTATTTTTGACATCGCCAGCTGAGGAATTAAATTCGGGCAGAATGCAACCACCGGCGTATCTATGTCCAGTGGGAAAGTTGGGGTTTATGCTCTCCATTTGGCCGGCACTAGGAGTATCTATGATCTCTCAACCACTCCAGGGCTGGTTTCAAACCGAAAATTATCTCAATTAAGATGCTTGGAGAGTTTACACAGCCAGAACTTACCAGCGAAAAGGATCCCAATAAAATCAAGTTACGTATCGGCCAATAGGAATGATCACCGACGATGACATTCATTCGGTGGGCACCCGTTTGACTACCAAAAGGCCTCTGAGCCATTGAATATTTCTTGACCGATTATGTATAGACTAGAAATGTTGAAGAAGGAAAACAATGGGCTTCTGTATGTACAGACATTCAAGCTTGTTCACACATGGGAATATGTGTGTAGAGTACAAAGTGTATAAATCAAGTAATGTTGTAAGCCCTTATTCCCCATACCCCAAGCTATGATCAGGAGTAAATATGAGTCTATGCGCACATATAGAAAGCATTCAGTCCTCCTTTCGACTCTTGGGAAGGAAAGCCCAGGAGATAAGCATCACACCATAAAGCGCGATACATATTGGATGAAGTACTACTGTCCCAAGTTTTTGTGCGAGAAGACCGGTAAAAAAGGGCGCCACTGCGCCGCCACTGCTGCCCATGGCGCTCACGAATCCTAAACTTGAAAGCTGGATTCCACGTGGAAGCAAGGTTGAAAAAACGGCCGTCGCACACGGGTACACGGGGCCTAATAGTAGGCCAACAATGGCGAGTGCAATTGCATCTCCTACGATGTTGGGAACTAGCCAGACTAAAAGCTGGAAAACAGCCGACCCTATGATAAGGCCGGTAGCAAAGACCTTTCTACCCAATTTATGAGCCGGGTGCGATAGCAAGAACCGACCTAAGGTAATACCAGCCCAAAAGCCGGTACTTACATATCCGACTTTTGCAATGTCCGCTCCGCGGTAAGAAACAAGGAAAGATACTGCCCATCCGGAGACGGAGACTTCCGCACCCTGGTAAGCGAATATAAACAAGGCGCCCAGAAGCGTAACTCGATTCTTCAACGCTTCTTTGAGCAAACGACTTTTGCTCAGTTCCGCACTCCGTGCTGAAGGACGGCTCGAAGATTGTTGATGAATAGCGGATTGTTGAGCGGAAGTGTCCTTCTCATACTCTCGAAAAGCCCAAACTGAGAATACGATGTTGATCAACCCGATAGCGAGCGGAATGATGTAGAAGATACTCCACCGAGCACCACTCGCTGCGATTGCGGTTGCGGCTAAAGGGGAAATTATACCTCCTATACCATAACCACCGTGGAGACTTCCGAGCGCCGCCGTGTTATTAATGAGATTGGCACAGAAGACATTATTAAGCGCCAGATTAACTGCAAGTCCAAATCCAATGAAGAAAAAACACGTAACAACCACACCGAACGGTGATTTGGCAATAATCGTGCCGTGCGCAATAGCAACAATCAACAATGACAGTGCATAACTCCGGGCACGACCAAGACGAGTCTCGAGGACGTGGGTAAATGGTGCAGCGAGAATAAATCCCAATGCGTTTGAAACGAATATAAGGGATACGACAGCATAACCGATGTCATATTCTTTTTCCATGTATGGGATCAGAGTTCCCGGAGCACTATCATTTAATCCACCTCCAAAATTCATCAGACAGCAGCTGAGCAGCCGCCACTTATTTTTTGCTGGGTAGGAAAGACTTTGGGTCACATTATTAGACCCATTCTCGACAAAAGATTCAGGTTCTCTTCCTTGAGGAGTGTGGTCATGGCTGGGAGGCTGTGAGAGCTGGCCGGAGTCAAACACCTGTGAGGGGAGTTGCTCTTGTCGTCCGTGCCCACTATGGGCTGTGACAACCGCCAGATTCAATGCAGGGGGAAGCTGCTCTAGCTCGACACAAGATCCGGCGGCGGTGTAAGACATCTCCCACGAATAGCTAACACGGAAAATAAGGGTCTTAGGAATCTCTGCTCTCTTGTTACCAGCCATGAGCTAACCTTTGGATCAAGCCTTCAAGTTGATTACATAAGCATAACAGGCTTGGCAGCAAATCGCGCCCGACGACAAAGTTGCGAGTCTTGAAACCTTTCTCTGCTTTACCACAACCCGCACAAAGATGGGACCACCAAGAAGGAAGCTGCTAGCTACAGCTGAGGAAACTCTTACCCCACCATCTATTCTGCCAGAAGGCCACCAAATTGCCAGGGTTATACGAGCGACTGGAAATAATGTATATTCCGTGGAATTTCCCTCCAAAGAATCAGCATTAGTGGAGTTGCCTGCGCGATTCCGTTCAACTATCTGGATGAAACGAGGATCGTTTGTTGTCGTTGATACGAATGCATTCGAAGAGAGAGACAATAAACTCGCGGGAGAGATAGCAAATATTGTGAGAGATGAAAAGGCGTGGCGCAAGGCGAAATTCTGGTTTGTTTGTCCCGAATGCCTATAATGTGACATATATTAATCCTTTCAATAGGCCTAAAGAGTTTGTGAAACAGCCTGTCCCAGATAGCGACGACGAAAATTCAAATGTAGGCAAGATGCCACCATCAGACGAATCAGACGAGGAATGACCAACGAACAGACGAAGAGGAAACCTATAGTACCCTCTAAGAATAAAAGTTCTCGTACGGATGGTTGATAGATCTTCTTTACGACTTGCCCGCCGCTCTCCCTGTGGAACAAGAATGCAGTGCAACCTTCATCTCATCTCGAGTTCAAAGCACAAGCCAACACTTGATATGCGAGGGTCATTACAACCACACTGGAACTCATGGATGTGCTTGGATAGATATTCCAAACATATTCCTGGATTAAACACAATGCAATGATATGCAGTGGTCGAAGGTTGGATTGCCAGAGCAGCAATGGTGATGTCCATGCCAGATACGAAAAGAACTGGTAGTGCAGACTTCTTGCGCAGAGGAGGCCGATAATGAGCGAAGTCAACATCGTCTTGGTAATGAAGCTGGTTGTAAGGGTATATCGCGTACTCCTTCCTTTCACGATATCTTGGGAAAGCTGAATCAGATTTTTTCGGGATGGGCGCAGCCAGGAGAATCCGAGGAAGAAAACCAGGAGAGATAGATGCACAGCCAACAGCGACAGCGAGAACGACTTGGAAAGAAAAACATCCTCGCCAATAAACCTCCAATTCACAGTCCATTTGAAAAGAAATTGGCGTTTGAATTCGAACGCTTTCGTAAAATATCCGGCGGGGTTGCTCTGTAAGAAAGGAACAGCGACCAGAAGCTATTTTCACAAGTCAGGATACGTAGCCTAAAAATGTGTAATGACATGTTTACTTGTATGAGCAAAGACAACACGCCCAAGCCCGCTGCATTAGGGAATCCCAAAGCTAGAGTAAGAGTTACCGCAATTGCAGGAGCAACGAGAAGTAGCGTCATCTTAACGCTTACTCCCGCAGACCATAACACAACAGCTGCGTACCACTGACGCTTCTGAAGCATGTATATCGTCGCCCAAAGGAACAGCGCCGCGAGGCCATCATTGAACATCCTCAGCATGTAAATGCTATGCAACCGCTTCGACAACACAAGAAGAGGATAGATATACGGAGGAGCGCCCGCCAATCGGTAAGTCGCCATGACAAGAGCCAGCGCAACCAGATATAGCGCAGCAAATATCACCTGGCCAAGTACGATGTCCCGTCCTTCGCTTGACACGTAGTGGAGAAGGGAGAAGATGTAGACATGTCCCGCAGGGTAGACGAGCGGTCCTGTGGAACCTTTGATAAGGGTGTAGTCTCTTTCACCGGAGAGGAACGCTGAGATTTGTTGCATGTAGGTGGACCAGTCGATTTCGGTGTCTGTTCAAGCATGCTGGCGTGAGCTCGACTCACTTGCGACTGAGAGGAAAAGGGAGGATACATACACGGTATTCTCCAGATAATAAGACCGCACAAAATGCCATCTGCGAGGAGAAGCAAGGGACATATCCATTTCGAGTGTCTTGGATTTGTGCAGATGTCGAGGAAGAAACTGTAAAGCTGCATCTTGACAGTTAAAGCCAACCGGCTTTTGGTTGGAGGCAATTGTCGATGTAATTCTATTAAAGAACACCGCTCACTCAACGAAATAACGGATGACAATATGTTGATGGTACATATGGTATTGTTTTTGTGTCGTTTTGCCTAACTGTCTCATGCCGAGCCTAGCTGTGAATGCTAAAGTGCTTTGTCCCTGGCTAACGAAACTAGTAGTTATATCTTCAGCAGAGCATTCTACAATTTCACGGAATGCAATTTTGCAGTGATGGCAAGTACGTAGTAGATTTTTGCCTTTTGCCAATTAACGCTGAAAATGAACTCCTTACAACTTCATTATGCAACTTTAGATTTGAAGCAGGGTGGATGATTCTCTCATAATTTGGCAGATAATAGTCATATTTACACATTCAAATCTTTCTAGTCATGAAGAAAAGCTTTGGTAGGGTTCAAGAACCTGCAGGAAGAAAAGCTATCCGGTGAAAACACCACCACCACCATCACCACAGCCCGCTAAACAGAATGCTCCTAAAAAGGGCTTTCAGGGAACTCCAATACCAAACCACGCAATGGGAAAGTCGATATTGTACATGTCATAATTCTTTACAATTTGCGCCCTGTGGGTACATACGCTTGGGTCATCAATCGTTTTCGCTTGCTGGAGTGTTCCCTCGTACGCTGTTGTCTCTGCTGCCGTTCTCTTTCTGGGCATCAAACCCCAAGATCTGGCCAACAATGCCTTTAGGTTTAGGGACCGGGCATTCTCTCCCCATCTTTGTCAGTCGTTTTGCTTCCGCATCCATATGTCGAAACTCCGCCGCGACATAGTCCAATTGGCGGCTGTGTTCAGAAGAGGATTCGCTTGCCAATTCTGCCACTTGTTCTGGTTCTTTTCTTCTTCTTCTTCGCATCCTTTGTTGTCCGTCTGGTGTTGTTATCATCTCAGAGTCAGCCAAGGTCCGTCGGGGTGCGGGACATGGAAAAAGATGGGGCATCCCAACAATCAGAAAGGAGGCGAGGAGCGTGGCTGTAAACAGAGATGTGGTCGAGCGCGACCGCGGATGTAGGTGAGAGGGCATTAGGGCGAGAGGTTTAGATGTACGTTTTCATCAACTCCAGCATGGCACGCAGAAGTTAAGCTAGGTCCCTAGAGGCGATTCGGCGTTCCTAAAGGTAGCATTAGTCGAATTGTTTCTACTGCTGAAATGGAAGGATCACGCGCGTGTTTAGTTAGAGCACGAAAGAACTTACACAGCTACTCCATAGCCATTGCAGATGGGAATCGTCCAGTTCGAGTGAATCCCAATATTTCTGGTTTCTCGCACACTTGGAATTGGACTTCGGGCTTCAACCAGAGAATAGCTCGGCCAATCGGAATGCGTTTAAATGAGAGTCACGTGATATCTATGGCTGGATGGCGGTATTCGCCTTGCCCACTGGAATAACAGAGTAATATAACTAGAATAATTGCCGGGGGTGAAGGACACAATCCATAAGGCTTAGGCCTTAAGACGATAGCCTTCAAGACTGCATTGAATCTGCCCATCAAGGGTGAGATTCTATCGAGAAGTCCACTAAACCAGATCTGGTTAGTGGCTAAGTAGCTCTCTGGTTATGTGATCACCTAATCTTATCAATCTAATTTCAATCGCGTCGATGGCTTGGCGCTTCAACCATTGATTAATGCATTGATCATCGCAAGCTTCGAAGCTGTCTTGATTCTATTCTTCAACGGGAACGTCTCTTTCTTGGTTTCAAAGTTGACGAGTTGACACTTTACAGCGAAAAATGCAGAAATTTGAGCCTTTACAAAGATAGACAAACCTCAACGTGCTTGTGCCCAAGCCACCTCTCCCCTGCCGTATGCGCCAATTGTCGTGGGTATCGAGCGCTACATCTTTCCAACGAAATGAGCGACTTAGACAAGTGCGTGCGAAGTTGTTTGTACGGGAACTCTATATCTTTCGCTTATTACTAACCTCGCTCCTCGGACAACAGAGCCATTGCGCAACTGCGCCAATGCCGCCCCATCCCCGAACCACAAGTCCGTGAACTCTGCTACAAAGCTCGTGAGCTTCTCATCGAAGAAGGCAATGTAGTCACCGTCGATGCTCCAGTTACGATATGTGGAGATATCCATGGTCAATTCCATGATTTGATGGAGCTTTTCCGCGTCGGCGGTGATGTCCCTGATACCAACTACCTCTTCATGGGCGATTTCGTTGACCGTGGATTCTACTCCCTCGAATCTTTTCTCTTACTCTTATGCCTCAAAGTACGATATCCGGATAGGATTACTTTGATACGAGGTAATCATGAATCGAGACAAATCACGACAGTTTATGGTTTCTATGATGAATGTATTCGGAAATATGGTAATGCAAATGTCTGGCGTTATTGTTGCGAGGTGTTTGATTATTTAGCTTTGGGAGCTTTGATTTTGGGCGCGAGTTCGGAGCTTGAACCAATGGGCTTATCGTCGTCGATGGTTCATGATTCTTTAGGCTCTTCACAGTCCATCACTAGCGACGATCGTATCCTTGAGACCGAAGTATTAAATTCAAAAGGCGAAGTCACATACGCGACGTACCGTAGGAGCGACCGTGAATCGCACGAGCTAGCCAACGATATTCAAGATGTTTCGCCCCCTAGAGATATATCCTCGGCCCCTACCGGTACACCATCCAGATCGGGACCAGCCGGAACGGGCGCAACTTCAGATAGTTTGGGAAGCTTGTCAAGCAACACGGGTGCAGTACTTTGCGTTCACGGTGGCCTCTCCCCGCTCGTCGATAGCGTGGATAAAATCCGTCTCATCGACCGAAAACAAGAAGTACCTCATGAAGGTGCGATGTGCGATTTGCTCTGGTCTGACCCCGACGAAATAGAAGGGTGGGGTCTAAGCCCCAGGGGTGCCGGTTTCCTTTTCGGCGCTGACATTGTGAAGCATTTCAGCTACAAAAATGACCTCTCTCTCATCGCCCGTGCGCATCAACTTGTCATGGAAGGTTTTAAGGAGATGTTCGATGGTGGTATTGTGACCGTGTGGTCAGCACCGAATTATTGTTACAGATGTGGAAATGTTGCCGCCATATTGGAGCTAGGCGAGGACGCAAGTAATGGAGGCACCATTTCTCGAAGCAATGGCGACTATGGTCGAAGCCTGGGCGGTGTGCGAGGTGGTCGTGGTGAGAGGCGAAGTCACCTTGGACCTGGTAGAAGATATCGGGTATTCGATGCTGCGCCCCAAGACACCAGAGGCATGCCAGCGAAAAAGCCTGTTGCCGATTACTTTCTGGTGAGTTTCAATTTTTCCTTGCGATCTTCTCCTTTAACGTGTTTTTCTATCCCCTGCCAACTACCTTCTACCTTTTGTTAACTAATCGACCAACAGTGAGACCAATACCCCGTATTGCTTTTTACGTACTTTGCCCATCACATGCCATGTATACCTTATGAATTCCAAGCGAGATGTCATAATCGTTCAAGGACACGAGAATATTAAAAATATATACACTTTACCTTAAGTATGTACACACATCCAAGGCAATAAATCAACATACGATGTGTCTGGTGATTTGGAAGAGCCAGTGAAAATAGAAATTGAAATCCAAAACAAGCCAAAATCTGCCAGTAGAAACCGCCAACTCACCACCCGTAAAGAAGAGAGGTCCTATAAGCCCGTATGTCCCAACAATAAAATAAGCACAAAAACAGAATTCCTATGTTAGGATAAATACAGCCCTCTCAATGATCAAAGGCGAAAGCAATTCAAGACGTAGAGAGGGATGTGGAAGAAAAGCTCCGTAGGGGCTCCTCTTCCTACATGAATCATCTATAAAGCGACGCAAAAAAAAAAAAAGACAATGACAAGGGAATCATAGTTCAACAGAACGTTGCGCCAGCTCTCAGCTAAATGTTGGTTCATAAGTCGTTACGAGGCATAGTCGTTAATAGTACATTTGGCTAGGCGCATGTTCGCCAGCTTTGGTTGGCGGCTCTGTAAAAGGTTGTGTGACATTTATGGTGTCGGGCCTCGGGCTTGGCACATAATAGCCGCCATTGTAGGCATTGGGTGGAATACGCACCCCGATATTAGGATTGATCACTCCAGTAGCCGGGTTGGGCATGAGGTGAGAGTTATCACCAAAAGCTGGAGTCGGCGTACTTGTTGAAGGCATTGTGCGTTCAACATCGATATCTCCACAGGCTGCATCTGGGCTACCCCAATCCCAGTTATCTAGTCCAAGAGCCAGAGCATTTTGGTCTTTAAACCACCAGTCTTGACTTTCCTCGACAAGGTTGTCAAGACCGGTGAAAGCTGGAATCTGGGGGGTTTGTAAACTTGAGGTAACTTCAGTCATGGTTAAAATGGGCGGAGAGTCAGGAGCCTCCAGTTTCGGTTGAACATCCATATCTGCAAAGTGAGACGATCGTTGGTTCGAATCTGGTAATGTTGAGTTGCCATGCAAATGGTCGACTGACTGAGAGGGATTAACTGTTGGACGTAAGGGGAAAGACTGCGGTTGGGGCATTCCTGAATCCACATGCACTAGAGCTTCTGAGGGTTGAGGTTGAGGTCGAATCTGTAAAGAACTTGGAACATCGGGGGTTGACCCGCGTGTCGAAGGAATTGATGGAGCCTCGTGACTAGCCATTTTGACTGATTCATCGGAAGTAGATGGTGAACATGCATGATCCCAGGAAGCCCATGAGCCAAATTTAGCATGCGACCGCTCTAGAATGGCCGTAGCTTCGGGAGGCAGAACAACATGCCACTTTTGGGCCGATATATCCAAGATTCGAAGCGTCCTACGCGCACATAGCCAGCTTTCTGCCATTTCTTCAAGGTTTTTGAGACCATATGTGATATCTCTTTTCGAAGCCTTATCAGGAAGATTAAGGAGGTGAATTGTGCATGCTGAATGCACAATATACACAGCAACGTTGCAAATTTGTCGCAGATTATAGCTCCGTTTATATATTCGAAGCAGCTTGGAGATCATGGAAGCACTTTGTGTGCAAAGTTTCCTTGGGGATACATGTTGCGGAAGGGGAGACGTTGCTTTGGTGTACTTGAGAAACGGACGATATAGGTGGATAAAAAGTAACTGGAAGAACATGCTGAACGCAGTTAACAAAAGGAGGACGTATACATATCGGAGTTTGCATGTCGGCTTACTGCATAAGTAAAACTTGAGGCAACTGGCCATCTTTGGGTTCCATTTCTTTCGGGAGGCCTCTTCTCCATGCTTCGAGCCTGGTGTGTAACTGGCTCAGCCGCCTCAGCTCCTCTTGCTTTCCCATGTGTCTATTCAAAGGGATAGGATTATAGAAGCTTGATAGTAGATCACTACTAATTTCACACAGTTTGGAGATTTGCAATGCGGCTGCTCTTGTCCGAGCAGGTTGCACATGCTCTTGCGAAACACCAGCGTCTGTGTAAGGTGACCACATTTCTGAGTCCTCGTCTGGGAAGACATCAATTTTTGGAACAGTGATTTGTGCGCCGGACAGTTGAGGTTGCCGGCCTAAATAGTTTGACCAACATCTGCAAGCCAATTAGAATGATGGCAACTTCCGATTGGGGAGCGCACTAACTTATCAAATAAGTAACATCCCCAAAAGGTGATCCGGCGGGCATCTATGTCCTCATCTCTCAACCGGTTAGTACCAATGCCAGAAGCGTCCACGTTCAATCCGAGATCATAAGCCATTCGAAAGCTCATGCCACTGTACACCCAACCAGAACCTTCTCTACCACAGCCAGCCTCTCTCACGGAAAGTATTGCAAAGGCCTGCACATTACAAAGCCTAGCCTTCTCGTGTTCATCATTTTCTAATATCAACCTCTTCGCCTCTCTGAAGAAATGATCCCCAGCAGTACTAGAATCATTGGGGTCCTCACGTGCAGAAGGCCAAGAACTGAAGTGGCAGCCAAGAGCTAGCATGGCGTTGACGAGCAAGGCGGAGCAGTGTTGGCTTGGTCGGCCCCGCACGAAATCCCGGTAAAAGAGGGTTTTCGATAAAGTGGTGAAATATGGATAGTGCCATGTAAAATACATTGTAAGGAGGTGACGAATCAATTCTTTGCTCTTCGTAACCGTAGTCCAGCACGTAATTGAGTGATCGGGGTCGTCGGTGCTTCCTAAGCCGGGCAAGAATGAATCCGAATCGTCAGAATCAGAACCAGCAGGTAGGAATATCAAGTTCGACGTTCCCCCAACATATTTCACTGTACCATCAAGCCTAAGCTCACTTATCCTTCCAGCTAACTCTGACTCGAACTGCGGCACATCTGGACCGGTAATTTCCTCCTCGCCTCGCGAAGAGCCTTGGGCTTCCGAAAGATTCGGTTTGCATTGCCGCTTTAAGATAGATTCTGCCACTGCTTCCAAGTCATCACTAGACCGCATCTGGCGGACAAGATCCAGGACATCCTCTTCATCGTAATTGAGAATTGCTTCGACCAGCGTCTGGAGAGTTGTATTCCGATTTTTCAAGTTATCAATATCCTGCTTGTAGACTCCTTTGCGCCGATGGTCGGAATTTGGGTCGTATATGCCTGGAGATGGTCGGTTAGCCGAAGAAACCCCGCACAGATGGGCATGCTTACAAGGCGTGTGATAAACGGAGGAGCATGCAGCGCAGCTAGGGGTGTTCCCATCGCACTGGCAGAAAGAAAAGCAACATGTTAGAGTATACATCAATGTGGCCACATTGGCAGGAAACATGCCTTCGATTTCCGTTTCCTGCACGCGATACATGCGGTTGAGACGCATCTTCGCTTCGCTGCAGGTGTCTTATCTTGATCCTTGGGTTTGGATTTTAACTTCCCGGGCTGTCGACCCCTTGATTTCGTGGGGACTGTCCGCTGGGTATCCATCGCAACCTCGTTATCAGTCATTATAATAAGAAGCAAACGTCAAGGAAATTTGGTGTGCAGCCTTCGACTAGTGCATGGGTCGGTGATTCATTCTCATTCCATACACCAGCGCATTCCGGTCAAATATGTAGTATCGACCTAGGAGGACACTGAAGTGCAGAGGGTAGAAGCCGCTAGACAGTGGCGCACACGACACAAAAGGGGTACGCGGGATACCTGAGGAGGTCCTCCTGGTTACTTGGATTCGGGTTTAAGACAGTCTTTTGGCGGTTCCGACTAGACAGCACAATGGAGGAGGCAGGCAGTCCGCTAAACAGGAGAAAATGACCAACGAGGAGCACTCTAAGCGTCGAAGGATCCACGCACACGGAACGAACAGGGTTGCCCGAGTCGTTGGGACGATGGCAGCGACAGGCCTGCGTATAGGCAAAGGCTATTTTGCAGGAAAGGATGGCGATCTGGACTATAATTTGGACTATAAGAAGCGGCGACGTGAAGCGAACCTCCAACAGACGTTCTTCCGTTGGGATTCAATCAGGGTTGAGTGCACATCAGACGCATAACGATTTCGTCGATCCGCATGATTCTCGGGGGGGACGACCGACCCCACGAGGCGACGACCAGGGTTTTTTCGCCGAAACAAGACTAGACCGGCACTCGAGCCAATGGGAGGGTCCATAAGCCTGGCTTAGCTAAGCTACAGAGGTCTTGGGGAATCCGATCCAATATCAAAGCTTATTTACGTGCGAAGGAAGAGATGAAAAGAATATCCAGGACTGTGGATTTGCGGGGGTAACGATATTTGATTGATTATACATGAGCCACTGACTATACATGAGTAGCGAGGTGCACAATATATATATATATATATATATATACCAGCACCAATGTCTTCCAAGTGTATCATCCAATACCTCTCCTTGCTCCGATAGCCACCACCTGTCACCACACACACCTTGGGAGAATGTACAGACACCACCACTTTTTTTTTATTTTAATCCTCCCTTTTGTTTGATGGAAAAGTGAATGCCCAACATACAAGGATCACACCACCGGTTCGTTTTCCAAGTGTTCAACAACACTCAAAGCTAGGTTAACGGTGTTCATATTCTGCTGTGAGGATTCGCAATGACACCTCGAATTGTGGGATATCGTGCGAGTCGCGATACGAAACGCTGTTTTGCGGAGATTTCTATATCTGACCTTCAACTCTTCCAATTCCTGTTTCGTGTCTTCGATCTGCTTGCACTTTTTCTGCCTACTCCTCATCGCTGCCTTTCTATTATTCTCCAACTGTCTATCCCGTGGGTTATCAGGTTGTCGATCGTTGTTCGCACCAGAACTGAGATTTGCCGGAATAGCCGTATTCGGAGAAGTTGGTGCCACCATATTAATGGGAGTTGGCACAGTCGATTCGTCAATTCGATTGTTTAGCATTCCAACCATTGCCATGTAATCACTTTGCGAGATGTTTGATGCTGGTGTACCAACGGAGTTGGATGGCATAGGCTGCTCTGTTGGAACGGAAGCCCGTTCTTGATCCATTGGCATATAGCCAGCCGGGGGCTGAACCGATGAGTTAACCGTATACACTGACGCGGTTAGGGTTGTAGGCAAGGCTAATGGAGCGGAAGATTGAGACTGATCCATATCGATGAACAGTTCGAAGTCTCTATCGATCATCGTTTGATTAGAGTACCCAGTGTGATCCGTCAATTGACCAATGCCGCTCTCCATCTTGAAAAGAAAACCAAGAAGTAGAAGAAAAATAAAGACACAGGTAAAGATAAAGAATAAAAACTTGGTGATAAAGTAGTCCAAAGATGTGTAATCGATTCGTTTGTTTATTGATAGATGGAAGGCTGCGTTTCGTTCGACTTTTTCTTTTTCTCTTTGTTTTTTCGATCAAAGAGTTGCTATGTTGGATGGGATGGGGATGAAGGTGGGATGAAGATGGGAGGAAGCAATATGCCGGCAGAGCAGCATTTATACCCCTCGTTATCGAGTCATAGTTGGATCCATGGGTTTTAATGAGCAATACTGAATGAGCAAGAATCTTCCTATATCGCTAGTTGGTCATAAAAGTACACGGTTCCGGCTCCTAATGGAAAGGTAGTCATCAGGACTTGCAGTCAGAGTCACGCCGTGGACATAAAAACCAACCATATACATAATCTGTTGGGAATAACAGATTTCAACGAGAAGCGGCCCAAGCTTCTAGGTGGGTTTTGCTGCTAAACTGCCGAAGCGCTGGAAAAGCTCTATACTAGAGTCTTGGTCTATGGCTTTTACGTGCAGAACGCCAACCTTCATGTTTTCAACTCCGGTACCTTGGACAAGCTTGACACTTATCCTATACAAGGCTTCTCTAGATTGGCTTGGAGTAAAATCCACTGTAAAGCTAGATGTAGAGGGTTATACACCAAGATGTATATGCATTCCCTTCTCGTTGGTGGTGGTTTAAGACAACAGGCCCTGAGATGTGTCACTGAGGGCGAAATACATGCATGGTATGCGTTTAAACGTCTTGGTCTTGGGGAAAAACCGGAGCCTAAGAAGATATTACTCACAATGCCCTAACTTGTAGGAAATGTTAGCATAAGTCTGAATTTATTTTTATGTCAGATGTAGGAACCAATGTCATCCAATAGTCCTTTGGTAGCTTTACCGTACCTGAATTTTATCCTCATGCCCGAATGGATTAGGTAATTAACCACATGCTCTTAAATCTGCAGCTTTCACACAACGAAAGGCCATGGCAATACTCCAAAAATCGGAGATATGAAATAAAACGTGGAATAATGTGTATATAACTTCTCAAAGCATTCGAATTGGAGAAGGTCGTGTATGTCAAGGCCGTCTATTCAGAACTTCGTGTATTGCAGAACTCGAATTAAACTTTCAGTTAAAGTTTAAGGTTATCCGGGGCCGAAGGCTTGTCTTGGCTGACAGCTCCCCAACGGAAATGACTGAAAACATCTCGTATCACCATTTACTCCATAAGCACAATTTAGTATTGTCTTCATCGGAGGGAATAAAATTCAACTTACTACCTCTGCAATTTTTGTGCCACCAATTGTCAGGGAGAATACCTTACTGAGAAATTCATAGATGTTTTGCATCCGCAGGGAGTCACAACGCAGACATGTGACTGGAATAGATTGTATCCGAATTGATCTGCCATAAACCGCCGGGAGCCACAGGCGATTTGGCTACTTAATCCCTATTACTCAGCCGCTCTTAGTCACTTTCAGTAGAACTTTCCATCCTTGAGTCCCAACAAATTGTGACTAGGTAGGGAAATGCTTCCATGGGTCATTTGTTCACTCATAGAGGGCAGTGGGAAAATACATTTAACTCGACGCGTATTGCTCAAGGTGTTTTGCCCCCGTTTGGCCGTTGCATAATACAGGTCGAGATTGTTGGATAAAGTCGTAGCGTCCTTTCGCGCAAGGTGATTGGATTTCAGGAACATTAAGTATCCTGACTATTCCATGTAATACTGCAGGTACTATTACATACAGTACATACATACATCAAGATAAGATATTGCAAAGTTTAGGCAGTCGCCTCGGGCTCTTTCTTTGGAGCGGAGGCGTGTTGGCGCATGATACTGGCTATAATAACAGCCGAGATTACTAAACCGCAATCAGCCTCGACAAGGCACACAAACCAGGCTGAAGTGGTGTGGATAGAAGTTGAGGTATTTATATGGAGAAGACTTTGACGTCAAGGTGAAAGATTGGCAATGAATGGGCCTTCACCCAGAGGTCTATAAGAAAGGCATTTCTTCCGATGATGAAGAATCCGACCATCCTCAATCTAGCGAGTCAATTTGATTGACTGAAGAGTCCTCGGAGACACTGCCGGGGGATGAAACCAAAGAAGCACCAAGGGATTCTCTTGATGCACCGTCCATCAGTTCGTAGAAAAGCATGAATACCCCGCCTTGAGACATCACATAATTTCTACTGACCGGAGTAACGTCTGCATCACTCAATTCGAACCATTGCTCCTTTTCCCCTTCATTTTTCTCCCAGTTGTGTTCGCTTAGGTCTGAACCTGAAGTCAATGATTCAATCGAGAACTTCCTATAACATATATAATGCCCATCATCATGTCGTCCGTAATGAGTGATAGCAGCACGCAGTTCATACTTCCTGTTGAGGACGTGGAATGCTGTATTTGGGGGGGAGAGCATAGATTTTGTTGGATCAGCTTCCCAGCTTTCAGTTGAAACGTCGCTGAATTTGTCTTGCTTACTGCCTAAACACCACTCGTCTAAGTGTAAAACATCTGGGAAGATGACTTTGGCGTGATTCTTTCTCAAAACTCCGGTTAGCTCGTCGAACATACTGCGGTTGATATGAATAACCAATGACTTTGGCGGTCTGGCAATGACCGATTGTCTGGATTTTGTTGATGAGACGCGATTCTTTGAATTAAGACGGCATTGCTCAAAAAGCGCCTTTTCTGAAAAATCTTCATTATGGAGGACAGTTCGAACCGCCTTTAGCCTCGACTCAGTCATTCTGCTCAAGGTTTCCTTCTGTACCTTCTCACTTGGTTCAAGCTGTGACCAGTCATCACGGTTCAGTTTACCAAGGAACTCGAGCAAACCGGCTTCGACGCGTAGAACCGTGCATTTTATGCATTCTACCCCTTCAATGGGTTCCAATGCGGTATAGTCATCTAAACAATCTCTAACATCATACTCCATACGCTGCGCAAGTGGAACTATGAGGCAGGTGAACGGGATAAGGGATAGCCCTTCACAATAACCACAAGTCATGCATCCAACCCGCTGCGCGGTCAGTCCTTCGAGCGGATTATCGAAAGGGCCATTTAAATCCACAAGCCCAGCTCGCTTCAAAACTCTATTCTCGTAGTTACCTGGAGGACGCTTTGAGCTTTGACTTTCCGCGGGCTGGAGTTTGAAGCCATCGTCTGTCACCTTTGGTTTCAAAGCCTGACTTATTTCTTTATCAATTTGTTCGATCATTTTTGAGTAGTATTCCTGTGCGTCTTGTTGTTGCCAACTACTCATCGATTTGAGTTCTTTCGGTAACCATAGTTTGCGGCCTGCATTTGAAAGATTATTGAGCTGCATGATAGTTTTATTAAGGGAGACATGCGTCGGCATCTCGTGCGCATCTCCTAGATTCTCAAGATTGTTTTTTAAGAAAGAATCAAGCTGGCGAAGCGAAGCGAATCCCTGGATAATGCTATTCTGATAACATGAATTATTGAAATTGCCCAAGCCCGGAGGACAGTAAGCTGCTGGCCGGGGATAAAGTGGCCCGGAATTTTGCGACCTCGGGCCCCGAGATAGGAAGGAAATCCGGTCTAAGCCTAAGATTCTCCGCAAAGCTTCCTCCTTCGGTGAGGTATCCTGAGCCACCCCACCAGCCTTTGTAACGCTTCGATCCGTTGTATCCTTATCTAGTGCAAAAACGAGACGAGCCGGGGACAGCATGACGATGAGCTTCCAAGCTAGTCTGAAGAAATTAAACGGTGGTAAAATATTCAAGTATTTAAGTAGGAAATAGACGAAGATGGAGGATACGAAAGTGTATGATACCGCCGATACATATGGTATCCATCGAGCAACAATTGCATCGTCAAGGTACAGTCCGCGCAGCGTTTGCAAAGGGTAAGAGAGACCCTGGCCATAGTCTGCCGTCATGTTTCGTTACTGGAGAGATGCGCACGACGAGGAAGGTAATGCATCATCGACCTCTGGTCAGGAAGATAGATCTAAATTTGCTTTAGACTTGGCCATTTCGATTAAGTAAAAAGCTCGTCATATAATCATCAAGCTGACGAGTGCTCGGTTACTGGTTTTTAGGCGGCCACCTCAGCGCTTCCGTCGTCGTGAGATTATTTTTTGTGGAAAGCTGCACTTGTGGTTGTTCGCACCCGCTGCAGATTATCCATCTTTTTTCCGACGGAGTCACAAGGTTTGATGACTAATGTAGTTAACTAACAATTTTACCACCTCAAAACAAATTATGGTTGGGCGCAACTGGGCGCATTAAACATTCATCTACGGCTTGTATTGAGTAAGGTCCTGTCTTGCACCTTCTGCTGGCGATGGGAACGGACGTCAATACCACCTTTGTCATTGCATTCCTCTCCAGCTTGTAGTGAAAAAACTAAATAGTCACTCTATCACCCGGATCATTCTCGATTTCTGGGTGATTGCATTCGTCGTTGTACATACAGTACATCCATGCCGTCGTGTAGAGGCGCAATTGTCCCTGGCGGCCATAGAGTGGAAGTCAATTCCCAAGTCAGTGAGAGGCAGGACCAATATAAATGAGTTGATAAAATTTGCTGCGTGAATTTGGATTGGACGTGTATATTTGCGAAGCCATACAAAGTCATTACAGGAGTAAATAGGTTTTTGAATTCTCTCCGGTTTCTGACTCTAGAAAACCGTTTATTCGGCGTTGTGGTTTCCTAAGGTAGGAACTATCGGGCTCCACGTCGGCGTGCCATCCAGCAAGGGGATCGACATATGCAGGAAGCGTGATAGAAAAGCAAATTGCGCAAGAGGACAACCAGGGGATGAAATATTCGAAGAATAACGTTATCGGCACGTGGGCGGAGCGAACCCTACGCGGTTATGCGTTAAGACAAGACGAACTATTGCAATATGCCATGAAATTCGGGAGCGAGAGAAACACGTACGCTCTTCATCCAGTAAGGATTTTGCCTTCCAACTTTCCGCCACCCAGTCGATAGTCACAAGGTGTGGTACTTTTCTCCTTGCGCTGACATGTTGCGACATCTCGGATCGTAAAGTGGAAAGCTCAGCGCTTTGGACGTCCTTGTCTACGATGATATGAGTGATCTGCTTGTCTTGCGGTTTAATCGCCACCGAGGCTCCAGCAAATCTGGCTATATTCGATGCTAGGCGTAAGCGGGGAGAAGAGATGGAGCCTGCGCTTGGTCGAGAGCTATTGAAATATAGCACCTGCTTTTTGAATAGCCATCCTGGCAATGGACATGCGCTTTCTTGCTCGCGAATCTGGTCTTCTATGTCCGACAGGTCGGATTTTGAGTTATCAGGGACCGGGGGCATTGAAATGAGGAGCTGCTAATACGTCAGGCTTGCAATTGCCCTGGTTGAAATGTAAGTGCGAAAAGGTCTACTTTACCTTACTGAGCTCTATTGTCGTAATGTCTCGTATATAGCTATCTGAATACTGATCGACATGTCCAGCTATTTCCTCTTCCTGGCCCTTCACCGTAAAATACATATGCCTGCAGATGGCCATGTTAGGGAATCGAGTTCGTAAGTTATAGGGAGTCATAAGCCAAACCTTGGCTCCAGAGGGATCAATAGATCTGGCAGACCCCTGTCAACTTCATTTTGCTGAATACAATCAAAGAGCCACGAAGGGCGAACGATATTTTCTTTCGCCGCCTTTTGTACCGATGCAACCTTTACAGTCCCTAAAGGTGCGTCAGTATCCATTTCAAAATAATGTTACATACCCAACTCGTACTTCTCTCTGCAATGCAGATGGTATTTGGAGCTGCAGTATTGGTTTGATATATTTTCCCGCCGTTCAACTTGATCAATTGTTCTAGATCATGTTTGGACTTCTTTTCTGGTTCATGTGCATCAGTCATAACAACTGGAGGCCATTGTCAGCCACCAGTTTCGTAGGTAAACGCTGCAAGGGTCTTACAAAAGTTCATTCCTTGAAAGACGTGCCCTGATTGACCCACGAAACCAGCATTTTTGCCTTCGCCATAACCAGCGATAGTAAGCGGTTTCTTGGCGGCCTTCCTGGGGCCCTTTCTTCGAGAATTATCGATCTTGAATTCTTTCTCTTTCTGTTCCCGTTCTGCAGTAGCTTTGATGTTCATGAATTCTTGGATTGACAATGCACTCTGCCAATCCTTATCCATTCGCAGTCTCTTGAATCGCGGAAACCGAACTGTCAGACCTAAACGAAACTGGTCGCTTGGTGTCACGGAAGCTGCCTTGACACATAAAACGACTGACTCGTCAGGCCTTATCCAAACGTCAGGGCGTTCGTACTGCGCGTCACCGCCAGCCAATTCAATAAATTCAACTGGCGGCTTCTTGGTATTCCAATCTTTCCATTTCCCATCGGTTTGATGACGGATGTTCGCATAATCGGCAGCGGTAAAACCTCCACCGACTTTACAAAATGAGTAGCATTTCATAGGATTAGCCCCTTGCCGGACCTGGGCTTCATCGACCCTCAATCCACAAAGAAATACAGCCAATCCACCGCCTCTCTTGCCTGAACCGTAATATCCACCAATAACAACACAGTCAAGCGATTCGCCGAACTCGGTCATGTAATCAGGCTTCACTTTCATCCAATCATCATGACGCTCATTCAAACGGTAAGGAGAATCTGGGTTTTTCAGAACAAGCCCCTCTGATGCTTCCGCGACCACCTTACGGAGCTGAGGCTCAATATCGGCAGCAGAGTGACCAACCTCGTACGTATGAATTTCAAAGCGTCTGTGAACAAGTTTAATACTGGCTTCTAGGGCTCTCCTTCTATCTCGTAATGTGTATCTGGTCAGCGATTTATCATTGAGGTAAAGGATATCAAACACCCGAAATAGGGGCCTTTGACCTGTGGCTGAGAAGGGATTCCTCTGCTCCGATAACGCCGCTGTTTTGAGCGTGCCAAATGGTACTGGCGCGTCCTGTTCTGGGTCCCAAGTAATCATTTCTCCGTCCAGAATGATGTTTTCAACTCCATCCGCAAAGGCATCCTTGAGATGTCGGGTTAATGCGCCATTTTCATCGTAAAACCCGTTACCATACAGGTATGTATAGTCCTTGGCTTTACGAGACCAAAATCCAAATCGTTTACCTCCAGGCACAGAAGGATCAGCCATCATATGAAGCTGCATTCGTTCGCCATCCATCTTTTCTTCGATCCAGAATGTTGGGTCTTCGGGGCACAACCGCATTTTTTCGACCATCTTTTGAAATGAATGCATTTGAAACTGTGCTAATTGGGGCTGGAAGCACTGCATGAGCGTTACACCTGATTCATCGGCTTCGAGGCGAACATTGGGATCATACAACTCCCAACAAACGCGCCGAAGACTACTGGATATACTAAACAGGGTCTCTGCGTCAGGATGCCATATGTCGAAGAAAGTCCGCTCAGTAGCGCCAACTTTCATTTGGCGTAAAATAATTCTGATAAGCCACATGAGTTCTTCAGGATCCATGTTTCTATAAAACTCTTCGAGAACAAGCTGCTGTTCGTCTTCTTTACTGGCAGCAGCCAATATGTCCAACTTGTCATTAACTTCCTCAATCGTCATGTTACCAACCTGTGTTCTCATAGGTCGTTTTGATAGTACTTCAAAACAACGCCCAGCAAAATCGCCAGCCATTCGACTGGCTATGCTTTGGCCTGGTAACTTCCAGTTCAAGAGGTTAAACCCATCTTCGGAATTTTTGTCAATCTTCATAATTTTAACCAGCAATTTCCCGATTGTTTTCTCTTTCAAGCCGTACATCGCACGATCCCTGTCTTTCTCGGGTATGATCAATCGAAAGGCTGGATAAATGTCATTCCCGACTTCCTTTCGCCATCGTGAAATAAACCGCTGTATGATATCTCGCCGCAATTCTTGGGGAGAAAGGGTCTGTTGTCCGCCATGGGGCCCTAGTTTCCTTCGAGCGAGGGTCGGTCCTGTCGGTCTTTTTTTGTTTTCATTTAGGGGATTAAACAGACAAAGGAAAAGGTCATGAAATGGAAAAGTTGGATGCTTATTGCGCGGGCGATTTGGATATCTATTTCTAATAATTAGCTAATTTCACAAAACACAAACATAACAATTACATGCTTTTCATCAAGGTCTCTCTCGTTCTCTCCTCCGTCATTCAAACCATGCATTGCCATAATTAGCGGTTAAAAGGGGGCTGCAAGCTTGACTATTACTCACACCGTTGGCCAAAGGTGTTTGCAAGATCAATGCCACTCTTGCAGAGTAGTGCAGGCTGGGGATCTAAAGGTGCTGCCCTTTCAATGTTCCCCCACACGATTCTTCTCAGCTTCCAGGCAGCAAGACGCGACCAAAACGCCCGATCATGTGACTTGACATCATTAAATTCGGCAATATATAAATCCGTCACAAAAGTCGGCCCGGTTGGGTCTGCGAGTTAATTCGAACGCTTGAGACTTCAAACCAGATGATCATCACTATTATTAGTCTTTAGCATATCGATGTAACTGCCTCCTATTATCAGTACGCGAATGCCAAAGAATCAATTGACGGTATTTCCAGGCGACAAGTCCTATCAGCATGTCCAACATATGATTCAAGCCTAGGAGAGCATATCTAGAATCACGTTGGCCTCTAATATATCTTGATTCCATGCCAAATGAACGGAAAGCAGGCAATTTGTATTATGGGCCCTCCGTGGAAGCTGGAGAAAAGCTGCACTCAACGCCTCTGCGTGAAACAATGACTGCCCGTGTGTCACATATAAGCAAGGCTACGCCAAAAGAGAATAATTGGACAACGAAGCACAATGCCCGAAAGACAGCTGTCATCGCTGACCCCGAATTCGGGGGTAACGCTGGATCCCAAGATGACCTTCGACTGAAGCGGACCGTGAAAGATAGGATCGAGCAGTTTTCATCCCACGCAACCGGGGCCATGGAACAGCCAACCGTATCCTCGGGAAATGCAACCCAAATTCCGCCGATCATGCCAGATGCCGCGCTGACTGTGGGGAGATCCACAGTAGTAGGTGCTTCAAATTCAGGGACCCAATTACCAATATTCACGGAAACAAAAAGTTATCAGTCTCATCCCAAAGGCAAAGATCACAGTGTCATCTTCACCTCACACCCGACAAAGGTCCCCTCAGGTAACATAGATGGAATCTCAAACCCATCATTTGACATAGAGAAAGACCCCGAGGTGATCGCCAGCGTATGCTCTTCACGATGCAAATCTATACGGCGAAACGGCACTGATTCCCTTGCTAACATGGATGCTCGGAAAGACCTTCCACCACTTCCTCAGAGAAGAAAAGCTGCGCCTCCTATTCCACCCAGATCCTCTACAGCTCCTAAAAATACAGACTCATTGCTGTCGGACTCGCCGTTCTCGCTCGGAGTCCAAAATGCTTCCGTCGCGAAACATGTCTTACAGTCACAGCACCCGACGATGCCTCAAAACTCGTTGACGGGCACACTTGCGGGATCGTCTTCTGAATCTCTCCCCGCGCCATCTGGTTTTAAACGCGGTGTCAAACCGCCACCGCCGCCTCCAAGGCATCGGCGCTCCCGTTCTCGCTCCTTGCTACAGCCATCGAGCGGTTGCAGCATGAACAAGCCAAAGACCCCAAATCTGCTCGCGGAAGCAGTGGCCATGCATGACGAATCTAAATCTGACAACGAAGTGTCAAAGAAGCCCCGAAAACGAGTAACTTTTGATCCAAACCCGCAAATTCACCGGAGAAGTGATCGAAAAATGTCTCAGGAACAAATCACCGAGATTGAACGGAAAAGATATGAGGATGTTTGGGAAGTGAATAAAGGTGTTGCCAGATTTGGTGTCATGTATGATCCCAATATTAATGAGAAACTGATCAGGAAATCCCTTGCATTTGAGGATCTAGTTGTGGACCTTGTGGCTCGAGATATTTGGTCTCGATCTCGACTACCTTGGACAGTGCTGGCGGAAATTTGGGAGCTAGTTAGCCACGATGCTATTGGGATGTTGTCAAGGGAGGAATTTGTCGTGGGTATGTGGCTCATTGATCAGTTCCTAAAAGGCCGCAAATTGCCAACGAAGGTACCTCAGACCGTGTGGAAAAGTGTGAAAAACACAAATGAGAAGGAAGGGATTCTGATAAGTGGACTCTAATCTTAATTGGTACCTATGTTGAAATACCACCCTGAAGGTCTTGATACCAAAACATGTAGGCATCAAGTCGCTTCTAGGTGAGTGCACAAGTTTAACGATCATGACATTGAATTAGCTATGAGCTTTAGTTTGCTTTTGATCTCAGCCCATATTGTTACTAAGATTTCAATAACACTAAGTCTGTTCTCGCCTTAATTCCTCCTCGCTAATTATGTCTAGGGGAGCAAATGAAAGTGTCTTTCTCTCTCCATAGTTAAGCATATGCACCGGTCAGCAATTAAATTAGAAGAGATGACTGAGTTTGATGAACCACCTGGAATGAAGGAGTGGCAGAGTTTCTTGTCATTATGTGGGGTCCCCTACTTCTGTTTCTTCTCCCATTGAAGAAATCATTTTAAGGCCCAGGAAAAGGGTTGCAATTACTAAAAATTTGCCTGTGCTGATCCCACACCTCCGTTCCATGATTGAGACTTCGGAGCAAAAGAGTGATGGCCATTTCTATGGCGCTGTTTTCGACAGTTGGTTTTAGCGCTAGCAACGGCCTGGATGTCAATGATGGCGCGAGTGTAGTGAGTACTGTTCCAAATGTTGTGACATAGGCGCAATCATTGAAAGCAGTAAAAGCCGACAAGTGGCTCTATCGCCACGGGATTGCTGGGGGCCACTTGCTTGTAGACTGTAAAAGCGGCAAGAAGTTTGCTGCTTTGGAATTGGAAGGCAAGGATATTCAGATGAATTGCAGGGATTGACTCTCTCAAATGGCATTTTCTCCAACAAAGACGGGTAAATATGATACTGACTATTGGCAAAGCATGATGATCGTCGATGATTTGACCAGGGTTTGTTAGGTGCCTAACCCAATCAGCCATTCATGATTCCCAGATCGAACAAGTTAGCTGAATCAGACCACTAGTGAGTTGTCAAATAATGTTCGCAAATAGACAGCCCATTTGGCAAGGCCTGTCAATGCAAGAGGCTGGAATAGTGTATATACGGAGTACAGGTGGCCCAACGGATCTGGGACTCGTTGCCAATGTATATATGCTGGAAGTACTTGGTTGTGTAGCAACTTGAGTGTTCAATAAGCACTCTTTAGCTCGACACTTTAATCCTGGTTTCTTCAAGATGCGAAGAGCCGTTGAAAAGCCGGCGCCAAGCGGCTAGTTAACTAGTTGACCAATTGTTGTCGCCATCTCGTCGAAAAGTGCGAGATCTCAGATTGCCCGCTGACTCAGCAGCCGATCTCTTGGCACATGACATAGGTAAATTTGGAATCCCGTCGACTCCCCAGCAGGCTGATCCCTATGCTCCTTCAACAACAGATCTGCCCGTCATCTGGCCTAGGTTACCACTGCATACTCAATAATGCCAGTTCAATTGCCCAGCTATCCTACAAGCAAGCTGCTGGAAGCTGAACTGCTAAATCGCATCCTAATTGCTACATTAGACACCCGTCCCCGACTATCTTCCTAAAGATGGACGAGGGCAACAAACTCGAGCTGCGCGTAGAAAAAGCGCCTGCCGGGAAAGGAACGCGCAAGAAGTTCACAAAGCCGCCTGTGAAAGTTGCTTGTTTGTCATGGTAAGTGGCTCCTCCTTTCAGGGGTTTTCTTGCTACTTTTAGTCTTCTTCAATCTCGAATCATCTTTGCGCCATACACATTTTCCTTCCCTGCAAACCCATCTAATTGAGAATGAGTTCTTCGACGCCATTTATATGATCTATAATTAGTAACAGAAGCGGTCTTAGTCGAGCCTCCAGAATCAGATGCGATGGGAAGGACCCGTGCTCCAGCGTACGTCGGTAAAGTCTCAGGGCTGAAGCACGATTACCAGTATCCGAAGGTCCACTAAAAGATTTATATCCGTTCTCTAGTGCATTATCAAGGCAAAGGACTGCAGCTATTTGCCTAGTAGACGGGGAGGCCCGAGAAAGAAGAAGGTCATTCCGGTAGCCACAATAGGCCAAAAATCCCCTGATAGTAGAGTGTGGGATGTTGTCCATCCGATTCCAAGGCTTGATGAAGGTATGGGCGACCGCAAACAGAACCTTGACTAGATAGGATTGATTGATAGACAAATAGAAATTTTCAACCAAGTCGACACTCTTGCCGCACCAGGCGCTGGCCTGAGAGCACTCGATTTCCCGAACGAAGTCCAGTCAATGTTTGAAGGCCTATTTGTTCCACAACCTACTGCTTCCTATTCGCCTTTAGTTCCAGACTCTGCGCCTTCGCATCTCCAGCCTTCGGCTCCGACACCGGTGAGGGTTTATGGAAACGAAGAGGACATGTCAGTAATCTACATCTAGCTACCTATCCCGGCTGGGATTTGAAACCACGCCAATCTGACTCGTATGATAGACTGACTGGTTATTATACCTTTATCCATAATTACTTTCCGATATTTCCTCCTCAACACATACCACCAACTGCAGATGTCCCCCTAAACTTTTCCGTGGGATCGAATCTGACCACTGACGACCCACCACTTCCATATCTTCCAAAGTCCCCAGCTACATTGGCCATCTCAGCTATCCTTGCTCGCGTCCCACATCCAGATGACCCAAATCCGTCGTCTCCAGAATCCATACTTCTCAGGCGATCATATTCTCATAAATTCGCACGTGCTGCTTTAGAAAGCGTCGAAGCAGAGTCAGAGTTGGCTGAATCATGTGCAAGTCCTGCGCAAGCACTTCTCAATGATCAAACGATACCCAAGCGACTACCAGTCCATCCACACACACCTGTTGAGCTGGAGAGCATCCTTGCGTTGCTTATCTTGAGTGTTTATGAATATACACAGCGCGGTAACCTCGTCAAAATGCGGACTCGCGCCGGAGAGGCATATGTTAAGGCTACAAACATGTCTCTTCATGCGCTGGGTAGGGAGGACAATATTTTTGCGGAGGCAAGACGGAGAACATGGTGGATGACAGTACGACAATATCCTCATAACAATGAATAGGCTCTATTGAGATATCCTAACCATGCTATAGTTTTACTGCGTTTGTCAGGGCTCCATTGTTAGCACCAAGGTAAGGCCAATTATAAGCCATTCGGGCTCAAGAATCGCCATCTAACTATTTTGGACTTTAGCCTCCAACAATCCTTGTGACAGACTCACGTTTTACCACGCCTTTACCTCATTTTGCTGCAGACTCTGACGTACGTAATTTGACCGCTTCATCCTGATCCTCCCAGGTATCCTGACCATACTTTAGGCCTGGTCTGTATTGGTCCAAGCACAACAAGTCCTCGTTTCTGCAACACAATACATATATGATCTCAATCTTGCTCTGCGAGGCCGCGCCGATATGTCCCGTATTTACGAGAGAGTGAGGAAGCTAGATTCCTGGGCCTTGGCTACGCTATCCCAAGCCAACATTCTTCCTCCAACCCATTCTTCAGACCTCGATTCATATCGTTTGGAGGCCATAACTGCAAATAGTATCAGATCAATTTCGCGGATAAAAATTAGCAGGTATCTATTTTCCTCCGTTAGATGAGGCATCCTCACACAAGTTAACTCGAGGTTTGTAGTGCTCGTATCAAGATTCACCGGTTCCGCGCATTCTTGGACATCCCTATCTTTATTAAAAAGCACTGTGATCTCACATGCGCGAGTCTCGGCTCTGCTGATACAGAAATTGCTGGAATTGATACGCAGCCACAAGAGAATTTCAATATTTCTTGCTGTAGTACGAATTTATCTCAAATACCCGCTCCTAGCGACATTTCGCCGTCTGTCTCCCCACCCGCTTCAGAGTCATCAGCGTATTCTTGGGTCTCTGAAGAATCATTCCCATTCACCAATTACGATTCGACCAGTATATGTCTTGAGTCTGCTCTCATGATTGCTAGAATGTTTGATAACTTACCATACCCAAACCCCTTCTATGGAGACAGCCGCCTTGCAGGCCTTCCTCCATCCTGTGACCCCATGCCTCGCACAATGCCATCTTTTGCATGCTGTGCCATGCAAAGTAGCTATGCGATGTTGATGCTATATTATAAATCCCGTGTCACAAAATATGAGCTAGAAAAAAGCCCGTTAAGCGACACTGATGAATTGCGCGAGAAACTTCAGCATGGATTGCAATGCGTGATTGCGGCAGTGAAAAACTATGCAATTGCTTTTGAGGCGTTAGATGGAATGAGAGGTTGGTCATCATTGCATGCGTGATATATTACCAGTCTAATTCCAATATGCTGACAAGCCTCGCCCTAGACGAAATCGAAGGTGCTTTTATGACGGCATTTCCGCGGCCTTAGCGTAAAATGATGACCCTTTTCGGATGTGATATTTCCCGTGCAGGCATAATCCTCGGCTGTCAGGGACAGGAGAACCCTCAAAAGGCCGCAATGCGACTTCCGCTCCTTCCTCCATAGGCGAAAACTAATGAAACCACGGTTTCCTAGCGAGCATTGCGGCTATCCGATGATACGCTTTTATATGTACAAATTATACTCCGGCAAGTTTCGGAAGATACCTTATAAACCATCAATTGACTTGATGACTTTTTTTTTCGCTCTTCATATACACAGGCTTTGGGTTTAATATCTTTTTGCGCCTGATTTCAGGATTGACTTATAGGATGAACTATTTTAATGTTTTTAAGAGAAAACTTTTCTTCTATTTAGCTCGATGTTCAGCGTTTTTTACCCATTTTCACTGAAAGCCCTCTGACCTTGTGTTTCGCGGTCGGTTTAACCACCATTTCTCTACCATTTCTTGTCACCCATGATTTTCTTATATAAGACGAATCACTCCATCTATTGTGCTTGCCGTGAGCGTTAAAGTGAAAATACTCCCAGCGTTTTCGCTTCATTTCCTTACTCTCATCGGAAACAAAGGGACCGGAATAAAACTTCGCAGATACCACCACAAGTGCCAGACAACCGATACCGCCTGTCTTGTGGCATTGAACCTAAGCATCCCTGAGTATATTCAGCTCGGGAATGGCCGTCTGGGATACCACCTCAGTCAACCGCATCCACCGAGATGTGATGGACTTTATGACCCATTTTGGCTAAGTTGAAATGATTCTGTACTCAAATCTCTTCCGTTGGCTAGGACGATATACGCTAGTTCATACACCAATTACCATTGTTAGCTTTCCTTTGAGCTCTGTGCCCTTGTGAGATATTAAAAATGAATAATCATGTGTTATTCACTATTGTTTATAATCTATAATTCCAAAGCTAGCCGCCAACAAGGGAGCACAAAATATTTACTTAGTCTGTAAAACAAACAATTGGCATACCAACACTCAGTGTTAGCGGGAAATGGGGTATATAAGAGTTTAAAAGGCAGAATATGTTCAGGGAGCCCTGCGGGGATGGTAGGAAATATTGTTCATAGTTGCTTGATCAAGTGGCTCCACCGGGATCACAGTTTCGACCGAATCCCTTCTAGTCGAAACTTTACATCCTTTAGAACCTTTGTAGTCGGTTTCCAGTTATCGAATTGTTCTAATAGCTTGGTGGTCTCTTCTGATAATTCTCTCCGGACATATTCTTCTTCCAGAACGCCACGCATGGCAAAAGGGAGGATGTACGGATTTGCAGGGATAGAGATACGATATTGGTGCATCCCAATTTTAGTAGGATGTGCGGATGTTGTTTCAAGGGCAAAACGTATAGCAAGCCTGATATGTGATCGTTAGGAATTATGAACGTTAAGGTATGAAGCGAAACTCACTGGTAAACCGCATCGTCATCGTAAAGTCGAGAATGCCCTTCCCCTGTGTATAGACTTCCTGCAAGAGGGGAACTAAGTTCGCGAATAAGACCATGATCAGATATTCCAAGATTACGTAGTTTCACGGCGAAACCAACTAAGTGCGAGAGACTATTTCAAGAGGACAGTTAACCAAAGCTTGGAATGTCGGAGAGAGGGGTAACATACAAACTTGGAGCGTGAACTCTGCCGTCAACGAATACAGCACGACATATATGGGGATGTGAAACGGTTGCGAAAACGGATGACTGTTGCAAAGTCAGAATGGCGGGCGAGAAAGCATAGGCGTGGGAAGTGATACCTCTAGGGATACCAGCTGGTCATCAATGCTACCAACATATGTAATCCTCACTCCAAAGTCAAGCACAGTTTCAAGTGACGCCATATAGTTTTGAGAAACAATGCTTTTAGGATCAGCAAAGTCGAACAATTCACCAGCGGAACCACTTATCCATCTTGACCTGTAATCTGGGAAAGGTCCCAGATTAACACCAGCCATTGCGCAAATACCTATCCGCGCAGAGCTAACGCAGCCGAAGGCGATTAATTTAGCCACCAGCATCGTTGCCACAGGTACCCCCTGACTATGACAAGACACCATTATAAAATCAGCGCTCCTGATATGATCAATCCAGTTGAGCAATAGTTTCCACAACAAATCTACCCGTTCAGAAATACGGCCTTCCCCTTCGAGTATAATCTTTTCAACTTGGCATGGAGAGTTGTT
This sequence comes from Amauroascus verrucosus, assembly GCA_001430935.1. Classification (NCBI taxonomy): domain Eukaryota; kingdom Fungi; phylum Ascomycota; class Eurotiomycetes; order Onygenales; family Onygenaceae; genus Amauroascus; species Amauroascus verrucosus. The sequence goes on from LJPJ01000039.1 coordinate 35,016, forward strand.
GACTGCAGCCCATTGTAAAATAGCTTTTTCCACCATCGTCGCAAATTTTATTGAAGTTCCTGTGGGTTGCCCGATAATATTTCGTATCAGTGGCGCAGGGAAGTAGCCATGGATCCCAATAGCTAGCGCCTTCTTGATTTGAGGACGCTCTTGGACACGCAAAACATGTTGTGGTTCGGGGCCCTTGCCGTAATAGAGCAGACGGCCGAGTTGTTGGAAGATACCTGGACGCTCTTGTAGCGGAAAGCTATTTTCAAAAGAAGGTAATACTTGATTTGGCGGAGCCTGAGTCCTTTTTGCTTGTAACGAGGCGGGCTGTTTGGCCGGTTCAGACAATGGTTCAGTGATAAGTTCGGCAGCCACTCCTTTTGCCGATTTTAGGGAACCTGTTTTTATTGCATTTTTCGGCTTTGCTTTTGAGACTTGCGGATTTGAATTGTCGATAGGTTTGCCTGGTGCGTCTTGTTCTAACAAATCTGGTTCTACAACTGGAGGTTCTTCCGACGCCATCCGGGGAACTCCAGTATCTTGCCTTTCTCTAGACCAAAAGATCCAGCTGCTACTTTTAGAAATATCTTTTCCTAGAGCTACATCATTGGCAGTAGCATTCGTATCAATCTCTATCGACGGTACATTTTCGGTCTGATCTGGCGTCGTCTTTAACGGGGGTACCAAATTCGCATCAACCGACTGGCTAGGACGTTGTTTAGAATCACCAGTTTCAGGATTTGTGCCATCCGGAGGAGGGGCGTTCCCTGTCCACATATATAACCAAGATCGCTTCTGGGCCCTTGTGCTAGAATTGCTACCTGGAGCTATGAGAGGATTTGCGGCCGAGCTCCTATCTGTATCTTGTTTTAAATTTGGTATAGGTTGTGTAGTAGCTTCGGGCTCCCCTTCCTGGACGGACTCGATTTTAGGTAATAAAGCATTGGTTGTTGCAGTCTCCGCTGCTAGGCACTCTCGCGTGTCCGGTGTAACGGTATTATCTGGCTCAACTTTCCCCCGTGAAAGCCAACTAAACCACCCAGAGGATGTATTTGTCGTATTGTCCTGTAATCCTTTCTCTATTCTTTCGTCTAATTTCTGTGGTTCTTCGTGGGTGTTTTCATTTTCTTTCGAAGTATCCTGCTCGAAACCTGACTTTAAGGTGCCTTCTGTCTCCAGTGACGACATAGGGTGCTCCTCTTTGACATTGCTTTCTTCGCCTTCAAGCTTTATAATAGGAGGAAAGTCAGTGGACGCATTCAATACCGGTGACGATCCACTAGAGGCAACATTAATTCGGGTAGTCGTGACATCAGCCGGAAGTGATCTTGTTGACGCCCTTCCCTTCTTCATGAGGTCGATAGACTGGGTTCTTGACTGCCGTGATATAGATGTACTTGAACGAGTTCGTTCGGATAGTGAGGTGTTACTTGCGGAAATGCTCTCGCGGGCGACCTCTGTGACCGCTGGTGCCTTGGACTTTCGCTGCCAGGATTTCATGTACCAGGTCTGAACCAAGGACGATCAGCTATTGCTATCGTTAGAATTGGAAGATATACCACATACCGTCGCATTCTCTCCTCCATTCTTAGAAGATCTCTCCCTTGAGTCGCTGTTTGGCGGTGGGTCGAATTGACGGTTGCTTTGTTTGTTCACCAGCTTCTGGGGCTCCGTAGGCGCCATATGAAGAATCTACCAGCAAGCATCACAAGGAGATCAACACCATAAATCAACCTTGATGGAGTGTTTGCAAAAGGGGGTAGGGTTTGCAAGTGTTGTTTTCAGAGAGTGATGATGAATTGGCATTCACTGCCGTCACCATCATTGATTGACACCAAAGCGTGGATGTCGTTCCGTCATCTGATAGGCCGAGAGCCGCAATAACGTGATGTCACTGATTCAAGCAATCTGCTTACATAATAATAGCATAATCATGTGATATGTGGCTGGAACATCGAGGCTTGTGGCTAGTGATAGCCTTGGCATTCAAATATTTCGATTTCGATCTGAGAGACGGCGATGAGCTGAGCTTTGTCCAGTTGTCCAGCTTCCCGTACCTCAGGAACTGCTTACTTTGGACATTAAGCCGCCTGAAAATGGCCATCCAAAAAAAAGTATTCTTTGATTCTTCTATCAACCGTCCGTGAGCAGAAGCTGACAGTTTTTCCACCCTAGCATGGCAAAGGCCGCTTGGACAAGTGGTATAAGCTCGCAAAAGAGAAAGGTTACCGCGCTCGTGCAGCTTTCAAATTGATTCAGCTTAACAAAAAGTATGGGTTTCTTGAGAAAAGCAAAGTACTTCTTGATCTTTGCGCTGCACCTGGTGTAAGTTATCTCTGCTTTTTCGCCTGCTCGGTTCGTTATCTCTAACTAAAAGTCCACTCTAGTCTTGGTGTCAAGTCGCAGCAGAGTGCATGCCAACGGAATCTCTCATTGTGGGGGTTGACCTCTCTGCGATTAAGCCGATACCTCGAGTCATAACCTTTCAAAGCGACATCACCACAGACAAATGCCGTGCTACAATTCGACAACATTTAAAGACCTGGAAAGCCGATACGGTCCTTCACGATGGTGCACCCAATGTCGGTACAGCATGGGTTCAAGACGCCTTCTCACAAGCAGAACTAGTGCTACAGTCACTAAAGCTAGCCACGGAGTTTTTGATTGGCGGTGGTACATTTGTTACCAAGGTTTTCAGATCGAAAGATTACAATTCATTGTTATGGGTTTTCAAGCAATTATTTACTTCTGTAGAGGCGACAAAGCCTCCATCTTCGAGGAATGTCTCGGCAGAAATTTTCGTCGTATGCCGGGGATTTAAAGCGCCGAAGCGTATCGACCCGAAATTCCTGGATCCTAGACACGTTTTCGCGGAGTTGCAGGATCCTACGCCTAATAATGAAGCGAAAGTATTCAATCCAGAGAAGAAAAAGAGAAAGAGAGAAGGCTACGAAGAGGGGGACTACACCCAATACAAAGAGATTTCTGTCACAGAATTTGTTAATACCACGGACCCGATCGCAATTCTCGGAACGTACAATAAATTGAGCTTTCAACAATCTCCAAGCGGTGACCTCGCACTAGCAACTCTTGAGCGTCTCCCCGAAACCACCGATGAAATTCGAAAGTGCTGTGAGGACCTTAAGGTCTTGGGCAAGAAAGAATTTCGTACATTATTGAGATGGCGTCTAAAAGTAAGAGAAAAGTTTGGCCTGGCGGTTAAAAAGGGTGGTAAAAAGGTAGAAGAACAAGAAGAGGTTGCAGAAATAGAACCAATGGATGAAGAGCTGGCAATCCAAGAAGAATTGCAGAGACTCCGAGAACAGGAATCGTCTAGAAAAAAGAAAGAACGCCGAAGGGAAAACGAAAGAAAACATAAAGAGATTGTGCGAATGCAAATGCATATGATCACGCCAATGGACATTGGTACGGAGCAAAGTGGCCCCTTGGGCGAGGGGTCAATGTTTTCTATAAAACCAATTACCCGAGAGGGAGCAACAAGACAAGTCACCAGTGGGAAAATGGTCCATATCAAAAGTGATGATGACGATGACGAAGAAGGCTTAACCACGAGCAGTGAGCAAAGCGATGATGAGGAGGATCGCCTGGAAAGGCAATTGGATGTAATGTATGAGAAGTATCAAGAGAGCCGTGAAGAACGAGACTCAAAATTACGGGCAAAGAAGGCTCGTAAGGGCCTAGAAACTGAGGAGTGGGAAGGCTTCTCCGACTCAAACCAGGAAGACGGTGAATCTAGCGACGAGCAGGATGGTGTCCTCCAACCACGATCTAATATTTTACGGAATAACCATGCACAGGGGCTTTCCAACAAAGCGGCACTATTTTTTGATCAGGATTTGTTCCACGGTCTAGAAGGCATTGACGATGAAGAGGAGGAGGGAGAAAAGAATCGGAATTCAACGAGACAAAAAGAAGTATCAAATGAGGAATACGAAACAACCGACGATGAGAGCATGATGTCTATAGATCCTCTCCCAGTCTCCAAAAGAAAAGATAGCCGTTCATCTCAAGCGAATGCGGAACCAAAAGGTTTCGAAGAAGCAAAAGATGATCCTCGTAAAAAGGGCGGCAAACTCGGTAGGTGCCAAATCTCGACGGTTGTTGAAGATAATTGCTGACTTTGAATAAGACATCGACATTATCACTGCTGAAGCCATGGCCCTCGCCCAGCAAATGGCCACAGGAGAGAAAACCTCCGCCGACGTCGTCGATGACGGCTTCAACAAATATTCCTTCAGGGATTTAGATGGCCTACCTGAATGGTTCCTTGATGATGAAACCAAACACTCCAAACCCCAGCGGCCCATAACGGCTGCTGCTGCCGCAGCGATTCGCGAAAAATTGCGCGCTATCAACGCCCGACCAATCAAAAAAGTCCGTGAAGCAAAAGGTAGAAAGAAAATGAAGCAGGCTCAACGACTAGAGAAACTCAAAAAGAAATCCGCACTCCTAGCTGAAGACGAAGGCGTTAGTGAAAGAGACAAGGCGCAGAGTATCGCGAAAATGATGGCTAGGGCAATGAAAAAGAAACCCAAGCAAAATGTGAAGTTGGTGGTGGCCAAGGGAGGAAATAAAGGAATATCAGGTCGCCCAAGAGGCGTGAAAGGGAAATATAAAATCGTCGATGCGAGGTTGAAGAAAGATGTTCGGGCCCAGAAGAGACTGTCCAAGAAGAGGAATAAGTGATTTTTCAATACCTCTGGATGTTCTTGAATTGAATAGCAAACGCGTATGTATGTACATACATAAGGTCCGTATGTGGGAATATAGGTGGTTGGTGGATAGATACGCCCAACTGTTTGAGTAACTATCCGATGGCTAATTGTGGCCGCCTTCAACTCTTATATATACGTGGTCGACATGGACCGTCCGAACGCTGACGATCTTTATCGTAAATAAGTATGTACAAAGCCGAAAGTCTAACCGTCACTCCGTACGAAGGGTATCATAACCCCCGAAACCAAGAATATATGCCGAAATGTTGGATATCAAAATTCACTCATCCGCCTCGACTTTACTCTCATGGTCGACAAAGATAAAGGAAACAAAAACGATTGCAGCACCAACCCAATAAAGCGCACTTGAGTATTGCCCATGAAGAAATATCTGGGCAACGAGGGACAGAGGGATCGTTAAACTGAGTCCTACCGTAACAACTAACGGTGTAGTTAGAAGCATAGCATAGGCCCAACAGATATCCGAGGCCAGGGACACAATTGCATTAGTCTAAACATCGTTAGCGCTTTAACTGCAATTCTCCTTTACAATGTCTAAATAAATGGTACACGCACCCGAATTATCTTCCAAGTCAGCTCTGTTTCTGGCCATGCGAACGGTTCCAGGCCTGTGAAGTGCAACACGAAAAAGCCAGGCCACATGATAAAAGTATTCCATAGACCAACTAGTCCGAAGAATAGGGCCATGTTTACTCGACTCTCATCCCCTACCTGCTTCTTCATCACGATAGTGTAGATGCCGTACAATATGGCACTAAACGCAGCCATTGCATCACCGACGGCTATCTCAGCAGGAGACTTGTATGGAAAAGAACCACGATTCTCATCGTTAGAGCCAGATAAGTCAACTCTGGAGATAATAATGATTCCTGTTAGAGAGGCGATAACGCCTAACAATTTGCGAGAGGTGAACTTCTCCACACCGATGATTGCGCCAAAGATCAATGTCCACACCCCTAACCGATTGTCAGTATGTATGTATATATTCCATGATGAGGCAAAAGAACCCGGCTCACCGCTTGTGGATGTTAATATGGTAGTGCTCCCAACACTGGTATGCTGTAGACATGCGTACGCAAAGTAGTTTGCCTAACACGTAGATATAAATGAGTGCAATGTCTATGCTCACCAGAAGAGCAAACTTACGGAAAACTAGAGCTTCTGTTAGTCACCGCAAAGTCAGAAAAGCACGGCACTCGCTCACCCATAACAGGCAGAATTGAAGACTTAATCTTGCGGTCTCCCGAAAATTTAGTTTGTCAGGGACAGTTTCCTTGTTATAGTGCGGCAAACCACCCACAGCGGAGGTGGCATCATCCCCATCCTGGCCCCCCTGATTCCCCTCTAGACCGGAGTCAAGAAACGGATGTGATTCCTCCCCAACCGGATGACTATCATCGGTCTGCCGTGAGCCACTTGCACTGAGTCCCCTTGTATTCCGCCATTGAAACAGCCGGCGCAACGTATATGGAATTAGTGGTATAGTGAACACCGCAGTATTGAGATACGTCACGAAAAAGGGCTTGGAGTAGGTATTGTCCGCGAATATAGTCTATGTAAATTCAACAAACTGTCAGAATAGGCATATGAGGCACCGCCGTGGTTAAGCACTGAGCTATACGTACGCTGGCGAGGAAATTTGACATGGTCCATAGGAATACGACGCAAAGGAGCAAGCATATCCCTAGAGTATGCCTCGCGACACCGAAGCGCGAGGACTTAGCAACAGGCTTTGCATGCGTCTGAAATTGCCCTTCGCCAGCAGGACGGTCTTGGTTCAGAACGCTGGGTGCATCTTCTTGAGGAGGTCCGCTATCCACGAAGGTTCCGTTGTCGGCAAGCATTGTCACGTAGTGTTAGGCGTTCTACCGCCCTTTTCAGTGCAATAAATCAGACAATAAGCAATGAAGACATCAAACTTTTCTATTTTAAGGAATGCATAGCTGTCCATGTGACAACGAGTGCGCTTCGGGTTGGCATTCATTAAGAGCGTGGTTTAGTGTTCGAAGAGAAGTGGTGACCAGGACACCCCTAGAAAACGAGTCTTGCCTTTATTCCAAACTCGACTTTGAAGACTCAACAATAAACAAATATTATGTGCTAGTCTGTTGGTTGATTATTGTTTATTCAGGATAGAATGCTATTTATACCCAAAATTCAACTTCAGGATAAGAACCATCACTATGGATATCGGACGAATGAGGAGCTGAACTTCAAATGCATTTCAAATACGTGACCGACTCTTCTTAAGCCTTGCAAATAGGAAGGCAAGGACAAAATGCACCTTGAAAGTCGGAATATTGCAGTAAACAAATATGGCATACGGAAAGTCCAAGTTATACAAACAGGGTCATAACCCATATCCAGGCAGAGCAGAAACACGAAAAGTAACGCCGAACAAACCCCAACCCGTGAAACCAAACGATGGTAATCAGGTGCCAATCTATTCTATGACGGACACAATAACTAGCAGCAATCCGTGGATCCCATGAAAAGTGTGGATGTCCGAGGTACCTTTCCTATGGGTACTGCGGATTGCTGGCTGGGGATCTGAGAATGATAAGACGTAATTAACATGCGCAGGCATCGCGATCATTGTCAAGGTGAATATTTATAGGGTCGGTAAAGTCGCCATTGAATTCTTCCGATTCTTCTTGCGTCAGGGCAACTTTAGCAATGACTACGGTTTCACCTTAGCGAGCACATCAAATAAAACGGAATGCTGAGGGCAGGCCTACCTTCGAATGCTTGTTCAACATTGATAGCTTCTTTAGCACTTGTCTCAAAATATGGGATATTCCCCTTGGATTGACAATAAGTCGAAGCACGCTTCGTGGAAATCATTCGCTTGGACTCGTCCACATCGACTTTATTTCCTAGCACAACCTACCTGCATGTTAGCTAACCTCTCGGGCACGTTAATAGCTATAACACTCACAAATGGAAAGCTTTCGGGATCCCTGGGGCAGGCTTGGATAAGAAACTCATCCCTCCAGCTATCAAGATTCTCAAAACTCTTGGAATTATTCACGTCGTATACAAGGACGCAGCAATCTGCTCCTCGATAGAAGGCAACACCTAACGATTGAAATCTTTCCTGACCAGCAGTATCCCAAAGCTAAATATCGTCAGCAAACGAGAATGGCCGTTCGTTAGCAGACGATATACCTGCATAGTTACCAATCGGTCATCGACGAGAACCTCCTTGGTCAGGTAATCGGCGCCGATAGTAGCCTTGTAACTCGCGCTATATTTCTTATTCACCTGTCCATCAAGAAGAATAAATATTATCGAACGACTGAATGGTATGGAGGGCCACCGACATATTGATTCATGAGACTAGTCTTGCCGACGCCGCTGTCACCGAGGATAATCACCTGGGAAGAGAATCGTTAGCCAGAGGTATTCGAATAGCTAGTTTTCCAGAGGGTTTTAACCTTCAAGAGGACCTTCTTCCGCGAAGCCATGACTGCAATGAGGGGTGGTGAGGGAAAGTTCGGGTTGTTGAAGAGAGCCGGGGATTCAAAAAACCACTCCTACAGGTGGCTAGGGCCTCGAACCTCTGCTATGAGTACCACTGTTTCGGAAACACAGGCAACGGAAAATATATGGAATTATGATACGACTGGCCACAGCAGTTCGGCGCAGATAGAGCGATTTAGGCAACGAAAAGGAGGCAGTTGCTATTGCAGAAGATGGGGGAGGCGGAGTGGTTGGTGTATTGATCAGATGGATAGCTTAGTAGCAGTTGAGGTCTCACCATGCATCATCATTGCCAAGACATGTCATCCACAGTCAGCATTGCCTTCCACCCGACAACAACAGGATCAACGAGCGAGCAGCTTCACAAACAAACGCTGTGAATTCCGTCTACAAAGCAAAACTTTCCTATTTATGATTGGGTTGTATGGTAAATGGAGTCGACACTCCCATCTGCCTCCTTTCAGCTCCTATATAAACCACCAGTGTCCAGCTGACATTTCAAGACTCCACCCAATGCCGAATTAGTTACTAAGTTGAAGATACTTGCTTGACCTACCGGGCTGCTGTCCAGTTGTTGTCAACCTTCACCAGATAGTTACAGGCAATAATGTCCAACTGGCGGGAAGAGTATTATACAGCTCTTGGAGTCCGCGATGAGCGGGAAAAGACAAATACATCGTTGTATGATGCTTGTATGATAGTTACTCTAGACCAGAACTTCCTCCCATATGAATCCCTAAAAGGATCGTCTGCTCACTCTTAGTCTATATAGACACCCGCCTTGCAGATCGGACCAGCAAACTAGAAACCCATCATTTCTCCCTCCCATCAACGCCCGCAATCCCAAATCCACAGCAACCACCCGCCACACCCGCAGCTAAGAAGCCAAATAGAGCAGATGCCCTTCCTGCACAGCCTTCAAATAGCCCGGATACTCTAGCCGCCGCGCGCAAAGACCTCGCCGAAGCACAACGGTCCCGCACAGAACTCCTGACCCGATTGAAAAAGACAACCGACGAACTGGAACAGACGAAGAAAAAAGTGAATACCGATAACAAGAAAATTCTGGACCTGTCAGTGGAGCGAACGCAATTGCAGCAGCGCCTGAGGGATAGAGATGAGGAACTTCGGGGAAAGGCAAAGCTGTTGGATGTAAGGTACCCCCTCCTTGCGTGCGCCCAGAGAATTTCTTCTCTCCGGACTGCCTCTGACTCGATACTTTTTTTGCGGGAAATCTTAGGATGTCCAAGACGAACTGGTGTCACTCAACTTGCAATTTAACATGTCGGAGAATCGAGCCAAAAAATTAGAAAAAGAGAACAAAGAGTTAATCGATCGTTGGATGGCGAGAATGGGCCAGGAAGCCGAGGCTATGAATAACGCCTCAAAATTTTCATGACCATGAAGAATCTCTGCATGATCGAATGCCATAACGATCAGAACGAAGCATATACAATACCGTATTCGTAACATCTTGTGGGAGTAGAATGCAATCCTCGATTCCGGATATCTATGCGTTCCCTACACTAAGTGCGTTTCTGGAGCGCAAGCTTTAACATCTATATTGTTAATAGGGTTATTCAAAACTCGCTATTCCTTCAAACACCAATGTGCACACGAAAAGAAATATCCAATTTGCCTCCACCAAACTCGTAAAAAGCACGTCTTGAAAAATAGGGTATCCCTCGTTTTATACAGTGTATTCCAAGAAAATAAAAAGATTGCGGAGAAAGAAAGTATTAACAAGCTAGGAGAAAAAAGGAAAAAAAAGAAAGCATGTCTCACATCGAACCCTCCAAAAAGGATTTCAATCGTGAACTATCTTTGGTTGCAATAAAATATGTTCCTCCAGCATTAGTCCAGCTAACACTGTCTGACCAGTACTCCTTCTGCTTGACTGAAAGTAAATTGATAGGCGAATTCAAATTCCGAGACTGGATTCGATGTCCTGCGGGAACAAATGACTTGAGCGATACAATCTGGCAGCCTTCCTTCATGTCGAGGAAATGGTTGACCAATTTATTATTTAATTCGGGTGTGAACGCTTGGTTATTGATGAGAACCACGTCCGCTTTGGGGAGAATCATGCCAATGCCACCCGCTTCGAGGAAATCGCCTCTTATCAAATGTGTCTTGCCGGGCGCGAGACCCCATAGACGACAACGGGCTTTGAATTCTTTCTCCTGAAGCTCTGCCAAATCGCAGGCGTTCTGCATCATCTCACAACCCCAGCTTTCACATCCGATCTCCAAGGCTGCCTGAAGAACAACATTCCCAACTCCCGAGCCTAAATCAACAAATACTTGATCCGACTTCAAGCGTGTTTCGGTAAATATTTTAGAGACGAGTCGTGGTAATAGCTCTCCATACACGTTATCAGTACCGTTCTCATATCTGCGGAGGGAATCTACTCGAGGTGAGACCGTCCGTGCATACACTTGTGTCAATATCCTTTCCACTAACGGAAGTGCCAGCGCGTGTTTGGAATCAAGATACCGGGATATTGATCCGTCGTGGCGTAGCTTTTTAATGGTGTCATTGTACTTATTGACTCCATCTGAGAAGTCGGGTAGGGACGCATGGCCTAGAGCTCGACGCAAGTGGCGTAATAAGCCGTTGGATTCATTTTCGAAGATTCCTAACTGTTCTTCGGGAATATAATTTTGGGAGACGATTTCTATTACTTGGACTATATCGTCGATGGGTTTAAATCCGTCATTGTCGCGAGGCACCACTAATTGATACCTGTAAGATATCAAATGTTAGCAAACCAGGCAAAGGACTTGCACCTTTTTCTAGTCGAGTCCAGCCTACCTCTCCTTTTTTGAAACCCCCGGATACTGCAACAGCACATTCGGGGGCTCATTCTCAGCTCCAAATGCGTTCGTAAATCCAGGCGACTTCTTCGAGGACGTAATATTTGCAGCATGTATCATATCAAATGCGACTTCTTTATCGGGAAAAGCATCTGTATCACGAATGCGACGGTGTAAATCTGGTTCCACGCTCAAGCTGATCCTGGCCCGCTTGGTCATCCGAAGATCTAGTGGAGGATCCGTATCGCTCTCGTCGCTACTGCTACATAGTGGCTGCTCCGAAGTATTCCTTTTGCGAGAAAGGGTCTTTGACTTCGGTTTGGGATCGCAGGTAGGAGTGTTCGCGGTGCTTGCGGATCTGCGGGCAACGGTGGGCTTCGAAAGGGGAGCTGGGTGTGTTCGGGGTTTCGAGTTCAAAGCGGGAGAGGATTTGGCTCTAGATGGCTTGCGTTCTACTTTACGAATCTGGAACTTTTGCGCCTGTATCGCTCCGACACCTTTCTTCTGGAGATGGTCAAAGAAACTCATTGTTGAAAAGATCACTAAGTCTACGCAAAGCGAAGGTCAAGTTGGAAAATATAGCAATAAGCGCAACAAGAATGGGAGAAGAACAAAGAGGATAACAATAATATCAATAGTGATCAAAAAAGAATGTGGTTATGTGCAAGACAGGATGTGTGGTTTATATAACTATCGCAAGCAAACATCTCAATGATGGTTGAATCTGCAAAAGATCTGTCAGAGCTTTGAAGACTGTGGCGCAGATCTTTTGCAGATGCCAAGATCTTTAGCGCGATTTTGTGCCAAGACCGCGAGTGGACCTGAGCTCCGGCCAATTCAGCTCCTTATCGCCATTCCTAAAACTAATATTGACTAAAGAGGAAGATGGAAGGAAAAAAGAATTCGAAGGAAACCAAAAATGAAAAAAAATATGCAGTATTATCTTAAACAGCACAAAGATAAGGGTATCGATAGCCATCTTGTAAACGGATCCCACCATCCAAAAAATGCCACCCAGAGCGCCCATGTAAAATTTCCCACCACAAAGGATATGCTAGTTGGCATCATTTAGAGCCCATTTAACATCCGACAACCAGTAGTGCTCCTACACCCCATGGCAATACCTGAAGACGAGTAGTTGAAAAACGAATATTCACCAATCGCAAGTCAACCAAATACTTCCTGAAAAAAAAGAGAACAAAGAGTAGAAACGAATGTGGAAAAGCAGGTATATGAACAGTATATGACACGTTTGAAAAGGTATCAAGTATGCATCACCGCATCCCTAAAGATGGTCCTGGACCAACTGAGCCAGATGCTTGATAGCGCGGAGCTTCACGAGCCCTTGCTAATACGCTTTTCAAAGAGCCAAGCCACTGGTCAAGAGATTCTTCGTCAGGAGCACAGAATCGATACGCAGTCTCCTCGGTAATAAGCTGGAAACAGTAGACTTTGGACCTCGAAATCGGGTCGACATCCGCGGCATCAATCACCTGGTCTAAAGGAATGATCTTGGTTGCGGAATACTCTTGTTCATTCTTATAAAATGACAGTTTTTCTGCCCGAAGAACTGCCCAAAGCTTTTTCCATTGCCGGACCCCTTTCTTGTTTTTAAGACACAAAAGATAACCATGAAATATCACTCGTTCGGGATTAATATTTGTTGATTCAATATCACTGTGGGGACTAGCGTGGCGGCGAAGTGACGGCTGACGGTCAACATGGCGGGGGGCCGCGAGAGAAGTACGCTCATCTTGGTATAGAGACCCCGCAGAATGATGCGGCATTGGTTGATGAGGCACATCTGAGAAATCTGAGCAGGATGTAATATCATTGCCGGAGACTTCCAAAAAGTTCGACCTTCGAGGTGCATTCGGGCCAAGCGTTGCGGAGCAAGCGATGTCGCCTCGCTGCCCATCATGGTCTGACATCTCCCATCCACTTTCCTCTCCATCCATATTTGCCATCTTCCGTCCACGAACGCCATCCGATGTTAGAAACGTATCTGGATATTCGACGGAACATTCAAGACGGATTTTATTCACCCAGCTTTCAGCCTCAGCTTGAGAGGGCGCTTGAAATCTGTAATTTTTCTCGGGCGAAAATATTCCGAATACGTTCGGTCGCTTCGATCTCGGAGCTTTTACGTGCGCAATAGTAGAGATATCGGACAAGGTAATGGCTAGGCGTAGTTGAGCTTCATCCTCGTCTTTGTAGAGCGAAAGAAGATTCGGGCGCAAGACAAGATAGCCAGGCTTCCATGATGCCTTAAAAGACTACGACGAAGTCAGAAAAGACACGGAATTACACTACTAAGTATCCACAGCGATACTGTACTTACATGCTTATTTTTAGACCTTCGCAATACTCTGCCTCGCTTGAGCACACGATCAAACTCAAAGCTGCCGTTCTCATTAACTGGGGAGAACGTGTCGGGGCTTAAAAATTCCCCCCGGGGTACTCTTGGTTTCGGGGCCTGTTTATCATTGCGATGTTCTGCACCACGGTCTCTGCGACACTGGGGTTGGATTTTTAACGGCATTGTCGCCACGGAAGAGGGCGAACGAGGATAAGCTTCTCTATCCATGCACTACACGTCAAAATCACATTTGTCACCAATGGAGCCACTGAGACGGGATAGACATCCAATAAAAGAGGAAACAAATTAGCGCGTAGAGCTGCACATGAGAGTCACTTGAAGCATTCAAGTCAGAAGTCTGAAGCTCAAAAAGCCATGGGAGTCGATGCTGGCCAGAACCAGAAACCCTATGACGATTTTAGTAAGGGGGCGGAAAGTGTCAGGGATTTAGCCGCATAAAGCCCCATCTGATTATGTCATCAAGAGCGCCACACACCAGGGCTAGTTGGCATGTCAGCAAAGGTTGAGCTCTAAGGACGATCCAAGTCAGATTTACATGAAGCAGAATGAAATCTGTTCAACTTGCACCCAAGCAGCAACTCCTTATATGTATCTGTTGAACTTTTTGAATTAACAAAAAGCTTTCTAATCCAACCACACTAGGAACTTAGTGGAACAGTTGAATCCAATTTCATACAAAAGGTCTATAGGAGTTATAAGTTGATTCCTAGCAATCATCAACGAACACCTGAACATCCCTGCGAATCTGTATATAAAAGTTGAAAAAAGCGTTTGATTTCAAGTAACTCAGATAAAAGGAACCCAGCGGGTCTTGAGATTGTTTCAAATCCCGACGTATACGGAGGATTGAATTCACCTTCAGCACTATCATGAAAACCGCTTACGCGTATACGCTGATCTCAGCAAATTCTCAAGCATGAATAATGAATGGGCTTGGTAGGAGGACATGTACGGAGTACTCCGTACGTCTGCCTTCATTTATTCTCTCTCGACTCTCGAGACTGGAGGATGATACAAGGAATAGAACAACTGGATGTAAATATATGTTTCATAGGCTCTATTAATAAATATCTGCTTCGTCAAAGAATATAGTAAGAACTAATCAGCGCAACGCTCGTTGGAATTGCCAGAAAATCTCATGTCCCTATGTATAAAAGGAGAAAATGTGATTCGATCAAATTGAAGGCGGACTCGAGAAGAATTTTTCAAATAAAAAAAGAGCGCGCCGAATCGAATCTTTTGCAGGGTCTGCAACAGGGAATTCTAGACTTCCTTTTTTTATGGCCGAGATTCATTTCCTGCACAGGGGGCAAGTTGCTGGTGGACTTTCGTCCCTTGTGGTTAGAATCAGTCTTGGCACGATTCCTCCTGCTGCAACAAGAACAACTCGGAGAAAAAACCTCAAATCTCCCAACACTTTTTTTCGACAAAGACAACCAAAATCACACATTCTGTGGTCTTTCAAGTCGATGAACATAACCCGGCAGCCTACTTACCTTCCCGCAGTCGGATTTCGGTCCATTGGATGACTGTCGCTAACAGCGGTCGCGGCAGAGTAGGAAGCTCCTCTGATCGCGCCTTTCGACTCTAAAAGCAAATCGAAATTTCACTCCCTAGTCGCTCGTTACGTTGTACTTTCAATCACTTCGCTTACTACGTTGATTGTCGCCATTCTAATAGCTAAACCGCCCATTTTGTCGCCTTTACCGTGGCGTTCGGACAGACGATACTATATTCCCGATAAAGGGGGCCCTGGGTATTACTCCGACACCTTTTTTCAAACTCACAAGGATTGAAGGCATAAACATCGCATCGCTTCGATGGGCGTCCTACATCGACTCGCTAAGCGAGTATCATACTTGCCTGTTGCGTCGTCTCTTGATAATGCCTTCGACGAGAAGGGCACGATAATACCACGATTTGCCTTCTTCCGGCGGCGGATACGTTTAAGAAGGAATTCTGCCATTTCAATTCCCTTAGGATTTGTTTTACTGTTTCCATGCATTGTACTTGTTCTTATCGTTCTTCTCATTGTCACTCATCCTTCCTCCTCGGGTGGAATACTCGTGCCAGCTGGTACTCCGCCAACGATACGGTACGTTTCTGCCTTTCACAACTCGGTTTTTTTTTTTTTCCAATTCAATACAACTAACCTAGGTTTTCTCAATTCATAGAAAAATCAGCGAGAAATATGACAAAGTGTTCGCAACTGGCTGTCTCGAGATTGATACCTCTACCCCCCGAGCCAATGCAGCCTTCGTCGTATTAGCACGGAACAAAGAGATAGACGGGGTGATCCAATCCATCAAATCCATCGAGAGGCATTTTAATCGATTTTGGCATTATCCTTATGTGTTTCTAAATGATGGGGATTTCGATGACACTTTCAAAGCGACAGTGAGGAACTATACCAGTGCCCCAGTCGAATTTGGTAAAATCGACTCAAGTATGTGGGGCTATCCCGACTGGATAGACCATGAAGTAGCAAAAGAAGGAATCCGCAAACAGGGTGATGCAGCTATAATGTATGGTGGATTAGAGAGTTATCATCATATGTGTCGGTTCTACTCAGGGTAAGCTCGGCGTTATCTACTAACCCAGACCCAGACATGGTCCACTGACAGCGCATCTCAGGTTCTTTTTCAATCATCCTTTACTCCTAAATTATGAGTGGTACTGGCGTCTGGAACCTGATATTAAATACTTTTGCGACATCACCTAGTATGTGGCCCTCCCCAAGGCCCGAACTCTGAAATACTAACTATTTTCTTAGTGACCCTTTCCTTAAGATGATTGAACATAATAAAACATACGGGTTTACAATTGCTGTTAAAGAGCTTAAAGAAACTGTACCAAATATTTTCCGCTATGCTTCAGCCTACAAGAGGTCGAATAATTTGACATCGAAAGGACTGTGGGAAATGTTTGTGGAAGAACCAGAGGAAACTGAACAAAAGCCAAGGAAAGGAAAACTTGATGAGAATCCATTACCTGATGAGATTCTGCAAACAGCGCCGGACAATGGCGGCATCCAGGAGATTGATCCTGAGGCCATGGAAGGCGAAAAGTACAACATGTGCCATTTCTGGAGTAATTTTGAAATCGCTCGTCTCGATTGGTTTCGTAGTAAAGAGTATCAAGACTTCTTTACAATGATGGACAGGAGTGGAGGGTTTTGGATGGAAAGGGTAAGGAAAAATACTCTATTCTCTCGTGAACCATTTCACTAATCACCAGTAGTGGGGTGATGCTCCTATACATTCTCTAGCCGCCGGTGCCCTCTTGTCACCAAGCGACATACATTACTTCAGAGACTTCGGATACCGACACACTACGATTCAACACTGTCCAGCAAATGCGCCGGCCCGTCAGCGCGATCGTATTCCGTGGCTGGAAATGACTACCGAAGATGAAAAGAAACGCCAAGAAGAGGACGAGTACTGGGACACACCCGATCCTCCAAAGGAAAACGGTGTCGGCTGCCGGTGCAGATGTGATACTGATATTGTTGATGTCGAAGGAAAACAAGGCAGCTGCTTGTCCGAATGGGTCAAGGTTGCCGGAGGATGGACGTCTGCTTAACTCCTCAGTTCAGGGTGCGTTTTGATACATTTCCTTTAGCGCTATAGCCCTCGAAGGGTGTTGCAAAGCGTTCAATATCTGCTTTTTCGCCTAGCATCTCGAAGCCCATATTCACTTTACTACTGCATTTCCTGTTGGCCATGGGATGATCGGAAGGACGGCGTTTCACGGAGGACATTCCACCAACCCTTTCTTACTTCAAAAACAACGCAATATTTCCACGGAATTTATATCCCTAATTCTACCTTTCTTTTCCTTTGGATGAGCATGGCTTATCCTACTCTCTCCATAATCCTATCTTGACGACATCCCACCGCCTTTTTCTGCTGTTGGCTTGCGCTATCTTCAATGCCATCGAGGTGGACTATGAGAGCATTGCCGCCGGCAAGTCATGCTCGTTTGGCATCCATCCGCACCAGAAAACAAGTCTTCCTCTCTGTTTAAAACGGCCATTTCTGGCATGATTAATAGCACCAAAGGCTCTGGCTGCATGGCATCAAAGGAGATGACGGAATCAGTGGAAGATAGTGGGGAAACGCCTGTACGACATCTCACTTATGAATAACCCTGCGCCGTGTAGACCATCTTGTTTTCCCAACATTTTAATTCTCACTCGATGCTCCGGTTGTTTCGGTGTACAGTACATAAGATGGTTTCATCTTCTTTTGTTCATGTATTCTCCTTGCCCTCTTTCTAGTCAAGGAGACAAGGTCAAGTCAACTCTTCGCTTCTTTTATCCTGTTATGTTTCTACTAATGAAGAAGTTGCATGTCTTTCATAGAGCAGTTTTGGAGGTTGCGCACATGAGCTCTTCTTCATTCCTCTTTTCTTTGGCATTAAACATGAATCGTATTCCAAGTTACCAAACACTCCATGTGCTCTGTGGGATGAATATCCAATTACTCTGGATCCAGAGCAGGATGTATTCCGATACGCATTGAGGAGTGATATAGTCAGTTGGTAAGCGGAATGCCTTTCAGAGCGCCCGGACTCTCCGATTGCAATATCCACCCACCACTTACATCGCAGCAGCCCCAACAACAATTTCTTTCTTTTTTTTAAAAAAAAATAATCCCCATTCCATGAGTCCACCGAAGTAGGCCATTCATTACATTTTAAAACAGTGGTCAAGCTTGACCCCTCGATGAAGTGTTGATGATGCGAGAGTCAGACGGAGCCTGTGGGCTCGATGGAAGGTTTTGGTTGTGGCTTTTGTCTTTAGGCAACGGTTCTGCCTAAGTTTGACGTGAAGCTTAACTAACTCATAAGTCACCCCCGGCTCTCAACCCCACCTATGCTCTCCTCTCTTCTCGTCCATCGGCTGAGATCGTGCCAGCTCATCGTTTCAAGTCTCGAGTTTCAAATGCCTCCCGGAATGACCTTTTAAGTGTATTACTTTTCCTGCTATTATCCCCAAAAACGGCGGTGTGGCTTATCAAACATCTAATCCGCCTTTGGGTTGCTGAATCGAGACCCCCGCTCCTTACGGAGTACTGCTCTTTCTATATATCAACCAAAATAACAGTCAGCCGTTTCAACAACTTATACTGTGCCTTTGGCTATTGCGTCATCTTTGACCTTCAAAAGTTATCCAAGCCAACTTCAGCATCTCTCTACGTGCTTCGAGGCCTGTGAATTTTGAATTAGGTAGACGGAAACTGGCGTCAAAGTTTCGGGTCTTCCTGCAAGTACCTCTCACTTTGGACTCTTTGGGCTGTCAAGTAGGATGTTGGATGGCAGCTAATCCTCTAAACTCCATATACAGGCCCTGCAAGCCTCATTACTCTCTATAAATCCCATTAAAACTCTACTGGAACACTCTCCTCGTTGTCCTCCTTGGGACGGACGGATTCAATACGATGACGTCAGTACCTTCAAGTCGACCCGCAAGCTCCTTGAGCGAGAGCTGGGCCACTCTCAGTAATTCCGACGCACATTCTGAAGACGACTGGCGTTCGGAGCATACAGATAATATTTCCCTGGTTGGTCATAGCGTCGGAGATGATATTACGAGTCTTGACGGCCGGGATTTGGACAGTGACGTTGACAGCGATGACACTGAGAGTCATTGCTCTGAATCCCGGCCCTTCCTCCCGCCTGCCTATCGCGAGGCTAGCAACAATCTCGAGAATGAAGATACAATGCAGTCTAGTTTTATGTCAACGTCTGAGTCGATTGTGTTTGATGAACCGGATGACTGGCCCTCTACAGAAGTCGTGGAATTGAAACATACTATCCAAGTATTTGAGGAGGGCGGTGCATCTATCCCATTCCTTGACCTCGGCGAGAACAAACTAGCCGTGTCCGTCCAGCAGTCTATTGCGAAGCAAGTTATTAACGTGGATCAGCCATTCCGTGTGCTTTACGTTGGGAATCCAGCGTTCAAAGCTAATATCCTGGACAAACTCGGAGATGTACTCGTTGCTAGTCCGAATAATAGCCTGTATGCCAGCTCCGCAAATTCATCACGGTTCCACGTCGTCCCAGCCTCCTTTGGGCCAGATGCAACTCCCAATTATGCGGAATTGCTTCCTATTAATGTTCAGCTGATTGTGGATGAATGCGATTACGCCACTGATTCGGCCTACTCAGGAAACCATGCTGATATCTGTCTATTCTTGAAAAATGGGGAGAGAGTCATCTCTGAGATTGCAGGATCTGATTTTCAATTACGGGCGGCTTCTCACTGGGCTGCACCAGATGTCACCGTGCTCTTTATGGGGGACGACGATACTTCCTCAACCAGAGATACGCGCCATCTCGCTTTCAGGTTTATGAGGAGGCACGACATCCCTACAATGATCGTGTCCGAATCCCCGCTTTGGGGAAAGCTGGGTCCTTTTATATCCCTTGACCCCCGCACAGTGCATATCTGTTTGGAATCACATAACCCAAACACCGGCAGTTCCAAGGTTATTGGAAGGTATCCTATCGATTTGAATACATTCGAAAACATTGCACCCGCACAACTCAATCGCAACTTAGCTTGCTTTACCGGAATCCATTCCAAAGCCATAGTGAAGCCACTTTCCTTTTCACGGCGGTCAGATAAAGATGGGGCAATCCATGACGTTGAAAAATACGGGGCCTCTTCCCCCAGATTTCCGTTCTCGAAAGACAGGCATATTCCAGCAACCCTTGGTACCCATGTGCTAGTAATGGGTCTCGGTATTATTATGATGGCCCTCTGCTGTACTGGGCTTGGTGCCATTCTCTTTGGCATGTTGAAGTTTTTTGCAGGATTCACGCATGGCTCCTTTTCCATTGCACCGTGGAATATTTCAGCTGGCACCCACACAGCATTAATTCCAAGCACTAATATAAAAGCAGGGGAGACGTCACTCTCGTTGAAGCCAAATGCTGTCGCTCTTTCGAACTGTGAGAGGGACAAGTCTCTGAGCGTTAGTGAGGACATACTGAAGCTCACACACTCCACTGTTCAGAAGCCGAATAATACGGATAAATTTCAGGTATACGTCGTGGGGGATTGCCATGTGATCGTCAAGGTGCCTTCTCACATGTCATCAATGAAAAAGTCACCCAAGTTTGAGGTTAAAATGTCGAAGGCGGACAAGCCATTGAACTTCCATCTTTCGAAACTCTTCGACAACGTATATACACTACGACTAGCTAGAGAAGATGCGCATGGGGTTGTGAATGTCACCATCTCGACAAAGAAACCGCGTGTCGAAGAAATCACTGAAATTGATTTTGGCACCCCGTGGCTTAAAATCGCGAACTGGAAGAAAGCAGCACAATCTCTCTCGTACCAGTTGAGAAAAGACCTGAATGCCGCGCAGACCGGACTTTCAGAAGCGTACTCTCGGGTTTCCCTTGACCTACAATCAGTGAGCGACGCATTCAGGGGAGAGAACGGTTTCGTCTGCCAGAATCCCATCAGGAACATACTTAAAACGGTAAACGAGGTTATGAGCAGATCTAAACGGTATTCCGAGCAAATTAAACAGGACGCATTTGAGCGGATGAAAGCGTCTTCTCGGCTCTTACAAAAGCAGGCACAGAATGCCAACAAAGAAGTGAACGACTTTGCGCATCAAGTGTGGTTTAGGATGCAACAACATGCAATGCGAGCGCACCAGACGGCTCTGAAGGTGGATCTCACGCACCTTAGACGCACCGCCCAAAGAGCAAAAAAGTCACAATCCCTGGCTGCAGCACAGAAACAAGCACTCCAGCTAGCTCAAGAGAGTCGGTGTTGGTGGAAAAGGCCAAGATCCTGGCGCAATGGAAAATCTTGTTTCACTAAATGCAATAAAGAGTGACAGACGTTACGCATTCCCTTCTACTTTTCATGTTAATATTTTGTGACTTGTGTGTGCGGGACATATTCAAGGAGAGGTGGTGTTTGGTTTGCAAGTTTGGCGCAGATATTCCGGTCATTATTACACTGATACTTTTCCTAGCATTGTATTAGTTCCATTTCTTTGCCTTTCTATCATAGCAGTCTTAATTCATCTTCAGGGAAAATCCAGGGAGTTGGCCATAAATTCTGCTGTATGGGATTTTATTTTATTTCCCCTCATTTCTAGAGCTACTTCTGCGTGCAGAGAGAGAATGCGCTAGGGTTGGATCCCACAGACTTGGACGTATTCATTGAGATCTGCATTAACATAAGGGAGCTCTGGGGGGTTTTATACTGGGAAGGAAGGGCGGTAGTTCACTAACTAACTAATATGAAGAATACATCCAAAACAATCATGTGGAGCTGGACTTGGGCGCTAGTGTGCACCACCTTTAGTTAACTTATTTTCTCTCTCCCCATTGCCTTCAATCCCAAACAACTCTTATCTTCAAAACCCAGTAACACAGGTCTTCCTGACTGGATCTTTTCTTATCAGAGAGTCATTTCTTTGTACTATCATTTCTAGTATTCTTATCCTTCAACAAAACAATTTAGACACTGTTCACCATGTCTGACGCCGAGACTAAACCTGACCCCACCACCACTGGCCCCCCCGAAGAAAAGAAGGAGGAGGTCGAGGTCCCTGCAACCACGGAGCCTGAGGCCGAAACAAAGCAAGAAGAGACTGCAGAGAAGCCTGCTGCCGAGCAGGAGACAAAGCCTGCCACTTTCGACAGTGTATTTTCTATGTTTGGTGGGGGCCCAAAAAAGGAAAAGAAAGAGGAGCCTGAGGAAGAGGGGGAGCCGTCCGGATCTTCGAAGAAGAAAGAGGGCGAAGAAGTTGTAAGTCGCTTCTTTTCTCTAGGGAATTAGTCTTCAAGTCCTGCAATCTTTGCAACTACGAAGCCCCGCCTTTGCTGCTATTGCCGCCACTATACTACATGTCATGACCATATGCACAGGCAATACGAGGAAGAATTTTTCCGTTCAAAGGCTAATGGAGGACACATTGTTATAGGATGTTGAGGCTGAACCTGACGTTCATTTCGAGCCCGTCTATCGCTTAACCGAGAAGGTCGAAATCAAGACAAATGAGGAGCTCGAGGAGCAAGTTTTCAAGATGCGTGCAAAACTCTTCAAATTTGATCGCGAAACCAGAGAATGGAAAGAGCGTGGAACTGGCGATGTGAGACTATTGAAACATAAGGAAAACCAAAAGACTCGTTTGGTTATGCGGAGAGATAAGACTCATAAAGTCTGCGCAAATCACTACAGTACGTTGATCTGTTTCTACTTTGCCGCCCTGAGGACTATACTGACAAAACACCGCAATGTTTTAGTTGTTCCTGACATGAAATTGTCTCCTAATGTTGGGAGCGACCGAAGCTGGGTGTGGAATGCTGCCGCGGATGTTAGCGAGGGTGAACCCGAGGCTCAGACATTGGCTATTCGTTTTGCCAATAGCGAAAGTAAGTTGGCTGTGGTCTAGAAAACACTGAGAGAGAGATTATGTTTGTATGTGGATGGAGTGTGCTAAATGACCTTGTTTTTTTTTGTAGACGCCAAGCTTTTCAAGGAAGCTTTCGAGAATGCCCAGGAGGAAAACGGGAGACTCTTTGGCAAAGTGTAAATGCATACAGCTTGTCCCCGAAGCCGATCGTGAAGTCTCAAATGTTATGGCGAAAACCCACAGAGATGAGATATCTCCGCACAACAATCCACACTGATTAGCTCCGCTCCCGTCCCTCCCGCCCAGATTTGTTGGAAACCAACTCATCCCGATGCCCTTACCCCATCGTCTTCTTCGAGTTTCCCATCGCGATCATCGAACACTGTGGCTATGCTTTGTTGACCCCGTTTAACCCCACGGAGAGGAGACCGGACTGGTGGTTGATGCCAAGATGATGAATACTACAGATTGCTCTCCTTTCTGGGGCAACACCCCTTTGTTTTGAAGGAAAAAATTAGTAGTACATAGAGCATTCAGTTGATAGCACCCTGATATTGAATGAATTTTGACAAGTAGTAGATTTGTTTTATGTTGAATGCTGTAGCTGGATTGTGTACCAAGTAGTAGCTCGACGCTAGATAAATGTTTAGGGAGGATTTAAATGGATGATGCTGGTTGCCCGCACCAAAGTTGCATACACCTCCAGATGCGGGCAGCAACTCTCCTCCTCACCATAAATGACACAGGTTTGACCTCATCGTGTTCTTTTCCCTTCTCTATCTCAGTCATTGCTCCAACCAAGAGCCATCGAGTCATCCTTTCGCATCGCTCTCGCATAACAGCTCAGTGCATCACTCGGTTCACAGTTTTTCCCCGCAGAAGAACATTGCAGCGGCCAACACATTTGCAAGCATTCGAGAGAGACTCTTTTTCCATTCAATAACACAACCGGCAAAGATGCCTGATGTAAGCTTCTGGACTCTCTTAGTCTGCCTTCAGGTCGCGCTCCGACGAGATCTGAATCTCCCATTTTCGTGTCACAAACATATCCAACACCACACTCTGTTGCACATGCCACAGGGCCCCTCCGTTGAATCACCGTATACTAATGCCGAAACACACGCAGGTCAGACGCACCGTCAAGCTCGTCACAGAGCAAGCTCCAACGTATGTTTCCTCGTCTCCCTGCTATTGCTAGCTTTGTTTCCACGGAAGCGTCTCCTCGTCCTCCTCCTCGCCGACGGGGATTCTACCCCGCCCTCCAGATTTATCCCTTCGAAAGGGTTTAGAGGAGACATATCATATAAGCTTCAGTCTATATATGATGGCCGTGCTTCATTTCCCCATATTACATGCGAAAAGAACGCTCCATGTTGTTGTGGAGTATGTGCTAATTGGGTTGCGTTGGGGGTAGGGAGAAAACGTCCGAATATGAAGGCTTGCCGGTCCGTCGATGGTCTATCGAAGTATACCTCGTCAATGAGCATGGAGAAGATGTTCCTGCAACTCTGTTCAGTGAAGTGACATATACTCTCCATCCGAGTTTTGGTGATCGCGCAGTCCAGTGTGAGTTGCTATTCTGCCACATCGCCCTCTGGTAGTCCCAGCTAGAGTAAACTATTGTGACGGGCAAAAATCTATCTTGAAATATTGGCTGTAGGTTTGTGCTAACTAATGTCCTCTCTTGCTGCCAGCTTTCAAGTCTCCACCGTTCAGAATCGAAGAGGAAGGATGGGGAGAATTTGATATGCAAATTGGCCTTTTGGCTCCAGATAAAGAGCACGTCGTCAATCATGATTTGAATTTTCAGCAGAATAGATACGAGTCGAAACATATTCTTGTGAGATATATTGTCTATAAATCCGCACCGTCATTTCCGGTATTGCTACGATCTAGCCGTTCGCCGCTAACAACTAGCTATCAGACGTTCAAAAACCCTAAACCAGCCGTTCTCGCTGCACTCCGCGAGTTCGGACCCGTCCCGGGCGATGAAAATGGCCTCAAGTCCAAGCGTGCTCAGGATGATAGCTCGAAGAAAAAGAAGCGCGCGGAGAAAAACGTACGTCCAAACTTAAAAGCTTGATATCACCTTAAGATTTAGCAGCTCCGTTGACACTTGCATTAGATTGATATGGAGAGGCTCGCTGACGGCCTGCAAAAACTTGGGGAGGATGATCTTCTTCAAGTTGTTCAGATGGTCCATGATAATAAGTCACCAGATTCTTATACAAAGAACGATATCGAACGTGAGTACCCATTCGAGCTTACGACGATATCCAATGTTTTCTTCTAACAATGTGCAGAAGGGGAATTCCATGTGGACCTGTATACCCTACCAGACAACCTTATCAAAATGCTCTGGGACTTCTCTCAGGAGAAAGGAGTTGTGTCTTGACTTAAAATTAATACGTGAATTCGCCAAGTCATTGGTAGATGATTGGTATCGTTGAATATGGAGGTAAAAAAAAACAAAAGGAAAAACATTTCTTGCCACCGTGCGTGCCACCCATACAGATGTAAATTAGGCCATATCCTTTTTGCTTTTTGGGGCCGTTTATTTCCCTGTTTACGCCGTGGTCTTTTGTCTCATGGCCTTGGCTTTTTTCTTTCCCTTCTGGCCTCGTTTTATTTATGGAGTAGAATGGCGACAAGGTTGCTTCTTGTCTTTGCTTTTCGCATGTATATCTGGCAGTGAGGCCAACGATGGGTACAAGATATTTGTGGGTTGGATTTTATAATCATTTTGCTGACAGCTCCAGCTCCATCGCCATTGGCCTTGTCCTTATCCCACTTGAGTTGGGCAACTTGTCGATTGTGGCTGTTAACATTACTCTCATTTAAATACTGCTTAGCTCAAATACGATTTGGCATTTATCTTGAAAACGAAAGTAAATTTTTTGCATATTATTGTGGGTATACATCCAAGTATATACATGCAGTAGGGATTTAGGAAGATCGTGCAGGGTACATACTCTCCAACGACGCAGATATATGGGAGAAGAGCCTCGGACGACCAGCTGTGAAAAATCGTGTAGCCATTCGAGCAATAAACATTAAGAGTGAAAACTTTGCCAAAAGTATTCCACTGGTAAAAGGTATTAGAAACCCCGGGGTAGGGGATTAGACCGATAGTGTTGGTCGTAAAGCATGGGGGGTTATAATGTTGACGGGCGTACGAATTGTGTTCGCGAGCAAACAGTGGGCAAGCAGCAGGCTTGAGATGACAATGCTGCTAGAGCAGCTATCTAGTGCGTGCACTTATTTAGATTGGGGTGCATTTACCTAAAGAACGCCATACGATCAGTAAAATAGTTCACCCCTAGGATTCTGTCGGTTGCACTCTAGGCGAAACATACCACACTTGTTGCACTTCATTGGGGGCTTAGTTCCAGGTGTTTCGGGCTTGTCTTTGCCGGGCTCAAGTCCAGGAATGGGCTTGCAGTACTTGGGGCATTGAATTGGGAGATCCTATTTGCCCGAATGGATCATCTTAGTGAAGCTATAGGAGATAAAGCTATGAAGGAAGACTTACCAAAAGAGGGATCTTGAAGATTGGCGTCTGCTTGTTCTCCCAAACACCAAAGTCAAGCTTGAAGGTCGCACCAGCGGAGACGGTCACACCAGTCTTAACATTGTTACCCGGGCACCAACCCTTTTCCTCTGTATTGATTGGAAAGGTTTCGGTTAGTCAACTAGGGCAAGCAATTATGGTAGGACAAGGAAAGCTTACCGTGCCCAGCCGTGAGGTTGAGATCAATTGGGATACCAAAGTTAAGACCGGCCTCAATCCCAGCACCTCCAAGGATTTCAAAGCCCCAGGTGATCCTGGATTCAGGAACAGTGGTGGTATCAAGGTCAATATAACCCTTATTAAAAGTGACATCAGTTTTGGCTTCAATCTTCTCCAAGCCCACAACACCGCATTCGCCACCGCCGATTAAAACTAGCGACAATTTACCGCCGTTTGGAAGGCTGGCTCTGCATCCGAATCCAACAGTAGCACTGCCGGTGAACTTGATGTCACCATGGATCATCAAGCCAACCTTGGCACCGAAGGAGAGGATGCCGGGGATTTCAATGCCGGTGTAGGGAATGACACCTTCGAAGATAGTCTTGGAATAGTCGAATTGCTTCTTGACATTGATCAAGTCGAGTTCGAATTCAGCAGCGGTGCTAAAGTCCTTTGGCTCAATTTCGAGTTTCAATTCAGTCGTCACGTAGTTTTCGACCTGTAATACATGAGCATTGGATCTCTTCTAAATCAACAAGGATGAATACCTTTAAAGTTCCAGTAGTAAGGAAAGTTCCCTTGACATAACAGTTCTTGCAGGAGACCTCTACTTCAGCAGGAGATCTGGCAACCGTAATGTCAGTGTTTATAATCTGGAGATGCGAAGCAGAAACTTACCCAGGACCCTTATACAAGGTGATTTCAGTATTTGGCTTGAAGATATTAATGGGAATGTTCACTGGCAAGCAGACGTCACCATCACCATCAATCACGTCAACAAAATCCTTAAGTCCACCCTTGAAACCTCCCTCGATGCCATCTTTGAATTTCTCAATAGCTTTACCAATCCATGCAATGACACCCTTTGCCTGGAGAGAGAGGAGGGCCTCAGTAGACAACTTATAATGACCAAATGCAATATCGAAAGAGCCAGCAAACTTCTTCCAGGCGACTGCCTGAGCCTTGAGTGTGACGCAAAGTTTACCAGAATCATTAGAAACATCGGTGATTCTAAGCGGGAATTAGCCTAAACACACAGGTAACATCAAGGCAAGCTAGAATCCTACCTATACGCTTGACGCTGGCCCTTGATACCACAGCTAGCATGGTTAGCGATCATAAGGAATTCCGCATCAGCCTTGGCGTTAATATAATTCCACGATGTTAGGGCAAAGTCATATGCAGCCTTAGATTTGAAAGTAAGAGACATCTCTCCATCATCACCCATGCAATCAACTGCAGAAGTTAAACCTTCGAAGGCCTCCATCATAACGATGGGGAGATTATCAGGTGCATGGACGGTCATGTTTGCCAGGAACAATTTCCCGGTGCCTTAACTAGAAGTAAGCACACGCAGTCGTTATACAAACAATAGATGGGGTCGGCAACATACCAGCAAGGCCACCGAAAAGCATATTGGCATTTTGCAACGGCTTAAAGCAAGAGAAATCGGGCAAGGTGCGCTCATTGAGGCTGTTTTCAGGTTCAAGATCCGATAACTTAATAGGTCGTAAATAATTAGGAGTCGAGGCTTCGACGAAGGCATCCGCCTTTGAGGCAGCTACTGGGCCTGGGAAAGGAACAGCAGCTGTGGCAGCGGTCAACGCTGCCACAATGACAGAGAAAAGTAGCGAACGCATGTCCAAACAGTAAAGACTACTACAAAAACGAATGACTGTCTTTTTTAAAAAAGAAAAAGAATGACTTGGGCTTGAAGAGCTTGGAAAGAAAAGACATGATCATGAAGGGAGCGTGAACGTAGATTATATACTTGTCTGAGTATTCAGCCCCTGACTTGTCCCTCCAAAGTGCGGTTTTGGAGAGCAGCGGTTGTTTCGTTTCGCTATTCATGCATTGAATCGGCGATGGCTGATCTTCGTCCAGGGGAGAAAACAAAGCATATTTTGCGCTAGTTTGCATCGCCCGAATGCGCCTAACCACGCTACCAGGCCTCAGTCTGGATACTCGAAACAAGCGACACCCTTGGCCCAACAGTGGAGATCAAGGGCATCTTGCATTGTGGCTGTAGCCGTCCGATTCCCATTGGGTGCTCAGAAGGACCATGCCTTCGAGATCAGGAGGCTTATCCAGGATGTTAATTCTTGGTGCTCAATGCCTAGGTCTCTAGAGCACAACACGTGTTTCCACAGTATGGAGTATCCAGCTCGAAAGTGCTAGGACAAAAGCTTTGGCGCGGCCGCTAAAAAAGAAAAGGAAGACTTCATTGGGTAATATACTTTCATGACCCATCCAAGGTGGAGAGGATCTTGTCAAGTGCAAAAGCGTTGTTCCAGAGTTGAACATGGGCGAGTTAATGACGAGAGTGAGCTCCATAAATGGAGCACACTATCGCAGAATAATCAATCCAGTATGGTGGGTTTTGTGATGCCTCAAAAATTGGATATGGCTGTTACAAAGGAATATGGAGTAGAAGCAGATATTGGATGGACAAAAAAAATCCACACTAACTCCCATTTCCTTCCAGGGCGAAAGAGGCCTATGCGCTACTGCGGTTTGCAGCGATGCTTTCTTAGTATTCCGTAGTCAGGGGTAAACCATCAAGGAGGTAAAACATTTTGTTTCTGCTATTTTAGCGCATCTCTAGGATTGCGGAACTGCATCGTCGGATCCTTGCAGGCGTTCATGTGAAGGAAAAGTGAAAGGCTGGACGACAACATAGGGGACTGTTGGGACTGACGGCCTCAATCTGGCTTGGAATTGATGATGAGAAAAAGCTGCTTGGTTGAGTAGTCACCCCGATAACTAGTTAACTAACGAAGATACCATCCAGAAACTGGACGAGAGCTCTGAATCCACGCTTGAGGTCGTTAGCCTGAACGACGGCGAAGATCGACGACGTTGGGTTTGGGTCACGGGGTTTGGACGAGAAGAGTTTAGCGCTGCCGAGGCTGCTGAGTCATATCACGCTAGTAGATAAGATAAGACCTGCTGACTAATAGCGTAAGGGGGTTCCTTGTCCCTGCAGTTTGTAGGTTGAAGTGTGGAAAGAAAAAACCACAAGCAGCAGCACGACCACAGAGCAGCAGGGCGCCTGGTAATTCGGTGTGAGGACAACCCAAATGTCACTATACTTTGATGTGGTGTCCATTTTAATTGCACCGCCTGAGGTGGGAGGCTCATTGAAATCCCGAATCTACAATTCCCGGTTGAAATCGTCTCCGCCCCAAATATACGCCCTGATCACTGAGGTGACAAAATGGAATGTGGTGCTGAAGGAGGTGGTGGACAACTCGGATATTCTTGCACATGAGCCGAAGGTGGGTTTTCTTCTGGCCTCCGACCTAGTGGAAAAAATGATCCAGCCTGAAACCCGTCTTGTCTAAACTGGCAGAAGTATGGTGTAGTCTAACCGACGCGACTAAGGCGAAATAGCTCACTCCACTTCTTTCGCTCCTCCTAACCCATGATCTTCTCCTATCGAAAAGGGGAATCGCCGCCCCTACCAACCATCCGCTCCGTCTCGCAGTTGAACGACACAAAACGCGATTGAATGCAGAATTAACCAAAATTCGGGTGCGTCGTGGTTATACTTCGATAGACCAACTACGCTCGGCTCTCACCACTGGTACGAATGGAGGTGCTGGAAACAATCCATTCCTTAATCCCAGGTGGGTTAGGATCAACAATGTTCGGACTACACTTGGCGAAGAGCTGAAGACCACCTTTGCGGGCTACACCCCTGTTGCATCACTCTCTGAGCTCTCAGCGTGCGCAACCAAAGCCTATTATCTCGACGAGCATATTCCTGATCTAATCGCTGTCTTACCTACTTCCCAACTGCTAGGAACCCCGGCATACAAGGAGGGGAAAATAATCCTTCAAGACAAAGCCTCATGCTTCCCAGCTTATTTGCTGCTTGGAGACCAAGCATCTGCGTGGCGAGGAGATCTAATAGATGGCTGTGCTGCGCCAGGAAACAAGACAACCCATCTAGTCTCGTTGTTATGCGCAGCAGGCCGGAAGGGAAACAAGATATATTCGCTCGATGCCTCGGCTGCCCGCTCCAAAATTCTCCAGAAAATGATTGGGGTTGCAGGAGTATGTAATCGCGTTACTGTGCTCGCAGGCCAAGACTTTTTGGCCCTGGATCCGCAAGATCTGCGATTCAAAGATGTCACCGGCCTTCTTTTGGACCCAAGTTGTTCCGGTAGCGGTATTGTCAAGCGAGAAGATGTACCCCAGCTGAGTCTACCAGAGCCCAAATCTCGAAACACCGTGGCTAGTGGGCCTAGCAATAATCGCAAAAGGAAACGGAAACCATCCGCTCCAGAGGCTTCAGCATCAGAATCACCAGCTTTGGACAGTCTTGAAAACGAACCTGTAAGCGGTGAAATTGACATTACGCGACTCACCAAACTTTCCAATCTCCAGGCACAAATTATTGAGCATGCATTCAAATTCCCATTTGCCACCAGGATCACTTATAGCACTTGCTCTATACACGCACAAGAAAATGAAAATGTAGTGTATCGTGCGTTGCGATCTGCCGCAGCCAAAGAGGGGCAATGGAAGATCTTACCAAGGGCAGAACAAGTTGAGGGACTGAGAAAGTGGCCCCATCGAGGATGGATGAAAACTACACCCGTCGAAGGCGAGGAGTCATGGGACCTGACCGACAAGGAAAGTGAAGCGTGCTTGAGATGTTCTCCCGGAGATGCTGAGGGCACCGGAGGATTTTTCGTGGTTGGGTTTGTGAGAGAGAGCAACTCTTGCACGATAGATGCGAGTGGGTTGGAAAGAGAAGCAGGGCCGGAAGGTGTAGAAGATAGGGATAGCGACGGTTCTGATGACACCTGGAATGGCTTTGATACCGACTAAATTTCCTTGTATCGGATATAAACAGATTTTGCATAAGTTAAATGACATTGGCTTTGAATGAGCCATCTCCTAACCTCACCGTTTCGTTACGCAATGGATATCTCGTAGTCGAGTACTCAATCCTTGATAAGAATAATAATATTCCTGATAATCTCGGTATCTATCCGGCCAGCCACGTGGAGCCGTGGAGAATATTTGCCTTGTTTCACCCAACGTGTTTGAAAGTCTCAGATCCTAGCAGATCGATTAAATGCAAATGTCCGTGCGAAAAACTCACTAAGTAAAATAATGGTATTGTTCTCAGCCCGGTGACCGATTTTTTTTTCTGCGAATAAACTGCAAAATGCCTAACAAAGGGAAATGAGTACTCTATACTCGTTGAAGAAGAATTCCGTAGTACAGTACATACATAGAAGGAGACATTGCAAGGAGGAAAATTTGCAAACAAAGGGTTCGCCGTATTAAGGAAAAGAGCAAATATGCAGTGAAGCGTGGGACAAAACATAAGAACCGTAACGCTGCCATCATCCGGTTAGATTAACGTATAAGATTTTATTTCGTGTATACCAAGTCCTCCACCCGTCCCAGATCTCCCAGAGAAATCGCCCGAAAGTAGAGAAGACCTGTCGCCAGTATCCTAAAGACCAACCAATCTATTGTAAAAACTCCCTTATAAAATGCGCATCAGGATAAGAAAGAGAGTGGACGTAGCATTCTGGGCAATTGTCCAGTCAATGTACCCGCCGAATCCAGCAGCGTGATAGCGTATTAAATCAGCGTAGTGTGTGACTCTTGTCACTTGGAAAGTCGGTCAAAATACGAGAGAGAAGAGCCAGAAGAAAATGAATGACGTAAACTAGAGGACGCGATGTCTACGACGAATACCATGTTAGCAAAAGCTTTCGTCTTCCAGTTCAACGGAAAGATCTATCAAGAAAACGTACTGCATCAAGAGCGCTTCTAGACTAGATGAGCTGCAATCACGCCCATCTGGTAGCTGCCTGAAAATATCCACGATTGTCGCAAAAACATCCCCACCTCTGTAGGCAAGTAGAGCGGGGGCTTTAATATGGTCCATTTCTGCGATATCATGGTGTAGCTTAACGAATCTTGTCGTAGAATGCTTCCGTGCGACTGTGTTAAGACAATCTTCCACAATCGAGCTTTCGGACGACTATAAACGTATCACAGTCAGACATTGTTAGGGCTTGAAGATGAAAAGGGACGGAGAGAAAATTGAATTCGCCAACCTCAGGATCGTATATGCAGACCACTACCACCGTGTCCGCAGTGACTTTTTCCACAGCATCAAGATATCCATTCGCGCCAACCACCTCAACGGTCCCGTATCTTCGCTTGCTCGGGCTTGGACGCCTCATACTCTTGTTCTGTAGCTCTCGCATCCGTGACTCCCGCCACTCTCGCATAAATCTCTCATCCTCACTTTCTTCGGGCGTCCGAGGGCCTGGCGGGGTTGCCTTTCCCTGGTGACTAGATTCTGGGACAGTGTAAGATTGGTGGTAATCCAAGCCGGCAGCGTTCATTAGAGTGCGACGAAATGATCTCTTCTTTGCACGTTCGTAGGCTTGAGCGTCAGCAATGACACCTTTGGGGCCAGTATTCGCGTCGAAGATGGTTGACGGGACATGGTACTTGGGATGTTTGGAGGTGATCATGTTGGAGTCGCTGTCATCCGAGTCAGAACCAGTAGGGATATATCTCAATTTGGTAGTTCTCTTCTCGC
The DNA here is from genome assembly GCA_001430935.1 of Amauroascus verrucosus. Taxonomy (NCBI): domain Eukaryota; kingdom Fungi; phylum Ascomycota; class Eurotiomycetes; order Onygenales; family Onygenaceae; genus Amauroascus; species Amauroascus verrucosus. The sequence continues at coordinate 68,148 of LJPJ01000039.1, forward strand.
GGTACGGCAATTCTTCCTCTTCGTCTTCTGAGTGGGAGGAATTGTTATGGGTTCGGTCTTCGGGGTGAGAGGTAGCTTGATGCTTTTGGCTGTTCAGAAGACGGTCCACTTCATCCTGGGCTGCCGACATGTTGAAGGAACTAAAAAGAAAAGAAAAAAAAGGGCTATCGGAAGTAGATATACGAACGGGGATTAGGGTATATATAGCTACGTGAGCGATGAGGGAAGGATTCTTGAAACAATAGTCATTGACTGATATGATCGCCTGACGAGGAAGAAAGGGAGAGAGGAGGGGGGCAAAAAGGGTTTGTTTCAGGCCAACCAGCGGTGAAAATGGGCAACGGGGCTTCAATACTTTCACGATGACGCCCGTGGCGGTTCTAGCAATCAATTATTTATTATTTCTTGGGGCGCAATGAAGCTTGGAAAAGTAAGAAGCAAATACTTGGAGATCATCGTCTTTCCAGAGCGAGACCGGCCATTTCTTATCCTTGACGATTAACTAGCAAGTTACTACTCCGTAGTTAGTTACTAACTAACTGACGAACTAGCAGCAGAGCATCATAAAAAGGCACGCTGTTCAGCCCATTTCTTGCCAACCAAGAGCCTCCTGTTTCAGCACCACCTGTAAGGCTGCAACCCATAGTTATTTGAGTGCGGAGCCCGTGCTAACGAACTCCTTCTAAACAGATCTGGAAAAAAGATGAAACCGCCTCAATGTCTTGACCCGTTCTCAAGATAAGACAACCCTTTACGACTCAGTTCGAATAATTGATCAACGCCGTACATACATCAGTGGCTGAGTTCTCGATAGACAGATTCGGCCGGTCGCATGCCAATATATGTGCGCAGAGCAAACAACATGCATGTGGCATCACTCCCTGCTCGTATCGGCATGCAAATCAACCCGTCCCTTCTGGCCGAAGTAAACTCGTCACACGCACAAACCAGGATGACGACAAGGGTGAGCCCGTCCCAAAATCTCCCCCGTTCGACTAAGATTGGAACCTTACTCCGAGACAAACGCCGCTCCGGATTATGCATTTTGAGCCTGGCTGCCTTTTTCCACGATGATGCTTGTTGAATATCAAGCTCTCAATTAAGGTAATAATATTAGTCGCAAGGGTTTCTCTTACGGCTACTCTGTACTCCGTACACAAGGACCTTGTGTGAGTTTAGACTATTGATTTTCGAAAACGATGATCTTATCGGACTAGTTAGTGCTTCCACTTCAGAATTGGTCACAGCCGATCCAACTCCTTGTCACACTTGCTCTGCCTCGGGCCTTTTGCGTAGTTCAAACGGGCCTGTCCTTCTTGCAACGTTTGAACAGCCCGATTCACCGTAAATATTGCATGTTATATTCCACGCATTTCGACAGTCCCATATGCCTATATGCTCAATACATACACATGCATTGCATCAGGTTCTTCTTTGGAGCAAGACGGATTGTCAACTGCTATCTTTAGAAGGATCAAACACAGTCAAGGATATCCATGACTGCATGCCTACTAATAACACCCCTAATGGATCCGCTCCAAACTTGGGCTGACCTGAGCTTTGCCCCAGTATTCTTAAAGGACAATGACATTCACATTGGCACCTTTCTCTATACTATATCGTCACGCTATCAATCAAATGTATGGAGCCCGACAGCTGGTCAATCAACTCGAATTAGAGTGAATTCTTCTGATAGCTTTACGCCTACGAGTGCTTTTCTTGTTCATACATCATGCCTCCACTTAATGGAGGAATTCTTACACTTGTCATCAAAGACCCGGGATACATCATTATCAACTATTTCGGCTTTGCCAGTCACTTCAACCTGATAAACGAAGAAAGTTTGGATCTCTCAAGAGATTTGATCTGTTAGGTAAGCCATTGATCTGGATATTGAGTTCCAGTGACCTAACAAAGAATAGATTGTATTGATCCATCTCAACGTATATTATCATGTACGATCCGATCCAGCAACTCCAGGAAACAAAAACTGGGCAATGAGCCTCCGATTTTCCTACGGTTACCTCTTGAGATTATGATGATGATCCTCAGAGACCTCCCTTCATCAAGTCTTGTCAGCTTCTTTCACTTAAGTGCACAATGTTTCAGCTATGCAACCGGATTTTGTCGTCAAAACCCATTATACTTCTATAACTGCATTGAGGTCAATGGCATTACCGGCATTCCTACACTGTCGCCCCGCCAGTATGCCGGCTTGAACAAGAGGTGGGAAATAGTTACAAGTGTGGCACATCTAGCCAGGCATGTATCCTATATTCCTATGAGCCGTTCAGCCACTCCCACCTTGGATATGATGGCTCCACTAAAACATGTGCCTCACTCATTTTGATTTGAGGAGCTTACCTTTGATGCAGAGGATAATATCAGAACTATCAAAGTCCAGATGACAGTGCTCCACAGAAACTACTATGTTTCTGGAATTGAGTTCGAGTCTGCTGATTCATGCCTTTTCATTGGTAATATGTCCAGCCTGGTCAAAGAGATTACTATCTCACTCACCAGAACTGATGCTCTTGGATTCATTGTGGACTCATTAGGAATAAGGAGTCTTAGGTTTGACAATTCACCGTGGTCATTTGGAGATCCTAAACCTCTCCGGTGCTGGGAAGGATTTACTAAAAGACAGGCAGAAGGAAAGATTCGGGTGATTCGGGATGTATGATCCCCAGTCAGGCTTTTCGGTTGAAAGTTGCTAATATAAACCACAGATGGTTAAGTTCCGTCAGATTGGTTGGTGTTGTAATAATAGTCCTCCCTTTGAGGAGCGCATACTTATGAGAGAAGAACATGCATCTCAATATGGCACTATCTCTAAAGAGTATTTTGTGCAACAAGACCCACGACTGGAGACAAATCTAGTGGCCAACTTCGGCAATTTTACCAGTGAAGCAATGCGGCTTGATTATGAGGATCTGTGTGGTATCACAATGTACTGTGGCAGCGCGGGTATTTCTGGCATCTCAGTACATACGGTATCAGGAACACACAGCGTTGGTGAAACACATGCCACGGCCATACTCTTCCCTGTACATGGTCCGAAAGAGGTGATAAGCGAAAGTGATATCCGTACACGCTCTCAGTTTTCCCCTTAGAGATTCCGGTGAGTCTCGATAACCTCACAAAAGCATAATCAGTCAGCTCATGCTTTTAGTTGAGAACAAACTGGGAACGTGAATGTCTCTTTGGATCAACCTCAGTTTCAGAAACTGATTATACGATTAAAACTCTCCGACCTCCACAGGGTCATCACATTAGAAGCTTCTATTTTCGACTGGGGTCGCTTTCTATCGAGTCATTTGGAGTGGAATTTACTGCTAGCTCCCATGGCTCTGCTTGCAAACCCATTTTACCTCTGTTGACAGTGGCAAGTGGAGGCTTTGAACGTAAGGCTCGTCAACATGCGAAAAATTTATGTCTTTTATGACTTAGATCATTGCACTGGCCTGAGAATCTTCTATATGTCTGATGGTTCAGAAGTCGTAGGAAAAATTTAAGGAGACAATTCACATTCACATGAGATTATCTTCTCTAAGAGAGAGCAAATTCGTCGAATTTGGGTTGTCTATGAAAAAAAGAGTGTGAATTATCGAGTTCGAGACGGGTGCCTGCCGAGAGAAAACAGGCATCAGTTTTCAGATCCCAGGAAGAGTCCTCCTCAGGGGAATGCAAATCGCTGGATATAGTGAAGTCACTTACAGCATTTGTCTCCCTTGTATATCTGAAGAAGCGAATTTTCGTGCTGAATGCAGTTGCTTCATGGACCCAATCATACTGAGCATAACCTCCCCATGTGGTATAAAAATAAACATGTCAATGAGCGCTCCTAGGATTCTAAGGACACGTCGAAAAGTACGTCTATTTCGAAAGGAAAGGGAAAGGGAACGGTGTATTATGTCTCGTGAACTCGCCTCTCTCATCACCCATAGTTAACCCATAAAGCCGTTACCTGGCTAAATGTGAGCAGTAGTTAGTAGTTATATCAGCGCAATGTCCTGGACCGACGTTGCGAGAGTAGTTAATTGCTCATAGAACAACAATAGCAATTTATGAGCAATGAACAAGCAATAAAATGTCATTCCGAGTGAGCTGACATTTTTTTTTCGCAACGATAAGGTGCAATAAGAGCAATTTTGAACGGAGCTTGGCTCGTTGGAAGCAAAAAGATAACAAATGTCCGGCTCAGCAACACTCTTTCTTCATGATCTCCAGAAATCCCCAAGTCAATAACTAGCAAGTGACAAAACATCACTGGGCACGTAGTTTTCTTCAAGAGGCCGAGCATTCAGTATCTGACGATGGTGCCTATCAAATCTGTCAGATGGCAGGATCAAAACTTCTGCTTGCTTTGATGGGTGAAATTGCTGCTGTCAAACTCTCTTCCCCAGTAAGCAGCCGAAATATCGCATCGGAGCTTTCAAGATTATTCACACGCGTTCAGGAAGGAGACTTTAGCTACGACCACTACCAACCACTTGTCCAACTCGCCATCCAGAATGCCCCCGACACTAACATCTGGAGAGCCATCTTTGACCTCATCACCACTGTGTCACACAAGCCGAAAGGGCCACGCCTACACCCAGGTTGTCACTGCCGATTCCCCAGACCCCACACTCCCACAACACCAGCAGCCTTGTCAATTCATCAGAGCTCAGAATAAATATTGATCTTGTGCTAAAGGAGGAACTGCAGGGGGAACTCCATGCAGACATTCCTAACTTTTATGAAAAGTTTTTTAGTGATATTGAGAGCCTCAGTGACATCGCAGCTGCTGTGTTTGAGAATTGCAAGACTGGTGACAGCCCTCTCTACAATGATGAGAGCGGATGGACAGACTGGCCTGATAGTACAAATGAGAGGTCTGTGTTGAATTGGTTAACTAACACTATTGATCAACTTGTGCGGCTTGCGGAACGTCATGATCCCACTCCAACCCTTGTCCGCACTTCTGGCCCAGCCAGCTCAGCCGATTGATGGATCCATCGCGAAGCGGAAACTCGACGTCGGCTTTGTGGAAAATCTGATACTGGGCAAGAGATATGGATGGTTGGAGATCTCTGTGCCAGGGGAGCTGAAGAATGTTCGAAATTATGACATACCATCAGGGGCGAGGCTCGATCTTGCCAGGTACGTGCGGGAGGTGCTGTCTGTGCAGGATGATCGACGGTTTGTGCTTGGGTTCACACTGTGTGGCCCGCTTTTGCGCGTCTGGGAATTTGATCGGTGCGGCGGGATTGGCTTAGAAGCTATTGATATCAATCAGGATGGCCTGCAATTCATCACTGTAATTTTGGGATTTCTACTCATGGACCGATCACAGCTGGGCTTCGATCCCACAGTAGTCACGGTGGATGGCCGACGCTACATTGAGATTGAGCGTGAGGGCAGGAAGGAGCGTTTAATAATTGATGCAATGATCCGACAGGCGCGTTGTATTGCTGGCTGAGCTACCACCTGCTGGAAGTATCATGATGAGGCGGATGAGTCACAGAGGCCCCTGGTGGTCAAGGACTCGTGGCAGTACCCAGAGCGCGACGAGGAAGGGGAGCTATTGCGTGAAGCCACTGAGAGTATGGTGATCAATGTCACCCGATATTACCACCACGAAACCGTCAGGTGAACGGTAGAGATGATGATATTCAGGCGATCCGAAAGGGGCTAGGGATTCCAGCGGCGAGGCCCAAGGATGAACTTCAGGCGGCTCTGAGGCAGAGTGCATCCGGTCGAGACCACGCTAGCCAAAGCATTACCATCGGGCGGAAGCGCTCATCCGACTGCAACATCACGTTTCGGCCTCCGCACAGCAAGCGCACCAAGTCCAGCTCTCCAACAAAACGCCTCGCAAATGATAAGCCTCTGAATCGAGTGCACCGCCGTGTTGTTGTTCAGGACTACGGAATACCTATCTACAAGAGCAGCTCCAGAGTGTCCCTGCTGGTTGGGATGGAGGGCTGAATTTCAGGGTATGAGAGTCTATATTCAAATGCCCAACTGATCCAGAGTGACATCTCGCCGCGAAACCGCCTGATCAATGAGGATGATGATGGTGATAACCCTTCCTGGCGGGTTTCTGATTGACCTCGACCTTGCCATCCGAAAACAGAGGGATGGGTTCTCGGGGGCGCAAGGCAAGACTGGCACAAGAGCATTTATGGCAATTGGTGTGCTATACGGCGAGAAACATTCCTTCATGCATGATCTTGAATTCTTTTTCTGGGTACTATTCTGGATCTGCCTTCACTACGAAGGTCCTGGGAAGGAAAGAGTAGTTGAACGATTTGAGAAATGGAACTATTTGGACACAAAAGAATTAGGTGGTGTTAAGATAGGAGTAATCGCTGATGAAGAGGTATTTATCAAAGTTGCCAATGACAACTTCACGCCGTATTACCAGGCGTTGGCCGTTTGGGTCAACAGGCTACAACGGATTGCTTTTCCGGGCGGTAGACGAAGGACGAAAATTCCAATCTCGGCTTGGAAATGAGGAAATTATTTCAAGAGGCACAGAGAGACCTGAATGTTATCAACTAGACTTCTTTTTAAGAATTGTCGGTTCTCATCCTGCTATAATACCCAAGATAACCAAAGAACTCGAACTAGCCACACTGTCAATGGAATTTGCTGAAAGTGGATGAGTGAAAATAACCAGGTATATCCTACGTTAGGACGGCAGTTCACGTACAGACCTGATCTCCACCCGCTGCCTCAACTCCCACTCCCACTCAAGCTTTGACCGCTCTCCGTTATCTTCTGGGCAGATCGCAACGCCCAACACAGATGGGCAAATTAGAACGGAAAAGGCAGGTAATCCCTCACTTAGCATCAGCTCTTCTAACGTATCATAGAAAAGCAACCACTCATACTATTGAATGTTTTTCCGCGGCGTATCGATAATTGCACGGGTCTATGACAGCATAATTATCCCGCTGCACACACGAGAATTGGTGGAGGACAAAGACGCACTTCGATTGCTGAAGGGAGTAAACATTCTGGCCATATCAGCATCTTGGGTAGAATCTGACACGCCTGGGAACGTCCTCTCGGTTCTTCAGAAGATCCTTGACTGTTGTCATCATTGGTGAAAGATACACTTCTGTTGTTAACAGCAATGACCGACCTTCTTGTGTCTGTGACTTCATTTGTCTATGGCTGCGACGTTGGGCCCGTCGCCGGGCTAAAACGGAGGATGCGGGAGCCTGCCGTATCCAACTCAGCATCGGCGCCAGGTAGTTTCTCAGAGGCCCACGTCGGCCTTCATGTTCTCCACCAAACTTTTCTCTTGCCGGGGGGTTAGAAACGAGTTCTGGATGTGTTCAATCAAGGTCAACAGCTGGCTGTATAATTTAAACGACGCTCTCTGGCTAAGGTACACATTTAATAGATGTGCCCCTATGTTAGTTTGAACACGTAGCAACTCAGGGTCATCTTGTTTCAATCATGAAGGCATCTCAGGGAATGTATGTACATACAGTACATTACAAGTCGTTTGTCAAAACTTCATGCCAATCGTCATACCTCCAACCTCGGGTTCAGCTGCTAGTCAGGAGTTCCAGGAAGAAAAAAAAAAGCAGTAATCCGCCCATCAAAGAAGATGAACAACTTTGAATTCGTCAATTCTTCCCCTTCCAGCGCCCAATTCATACCGTGTAACTTAACTGTGAGATATGGGTCGTTATTACCAAGTATGTTGCGTGGTTGATATTGGAATTCCAGCACTAATTAGCTTGGTAGTTCCTGTTAACAATACCTTGTCATTCCAAGTCAAGCCTTTTTCAGCCATCTCCACACTGTAACTCACTATGCAGGTCCGGGGTAAGTGAGCTACCCCCATATACCCATAGTTAAAGAGGCCATGTATCTCGGACTTTAGCCGATCGGCATCTTCCCTCATGCCGAAAAACGAATGTCCAGATCCATCGGTTGAAGCGGCCCGGATGCGCCGGGGATAAAAAAAAGACAAATAGATAAAGGAAACCTCACTCTGAGGCAAGTTAGTTAACTATATGGAACGAATAGCCTACGCGTACTGTTAGCGATAACTAACTAGTTGAGCCCCAAGTTTATCATCACCGCCATGTCGTCTTCCACGCAATCGAGCAAACCCAAAGTTTTGGCGATGGCTTATCCAGCTTACACCGACAAGGCCTACCTTGACGACTTCACCTCCAAGTTCGAGCTCCATGTCTGTCGGCTCCTTGTTTGAAGCACCAAGAACAAAGGAAAAAAAAAACACCTCAAGTAACTAATAGTTACTGACGCATTTGGGACCAGGTCCTAAAATCTACAGACCGGGCCGGAGCAATCCCCGAGATCGCCCAGCTAGCCATCTCCTGCGGTCCCTTCGACGCAGTCATGGTTAGAATGGGAATTCTTCCCTTCAAACCATTCGATGCCGAACTTTTCAGTCCCTTGCTGCCGCATCTTAGAGTCATCGCCGCCGGACCGGCAGGGTATAACGCCTTCGACGTTGACTGGATGACCGCGAATGGTTCTGCAATACTCGCAATGCCGTCTCGGAGGCTACTGCCGACATGGCCATGTTTCTTCTGCTAGCAATACTCAAGAATGCGACTGTAGCAGAGCGGTCGGCAAGACAGGGTAGATGGAGGGAGTTAACTCCCAAGCCATCGATGGACCCGAGAGGTCTGACCTTGGGCATTGTGGGAATGGGGAGTATTGGCAAGGTATGTTTATATATATATATATATATATATGCACTGTATGCATGCATATACATACAAAAAAAGGAAAGAAAGAAAAAGCTCTTTTTTCGAAGCCGTCCTGGTAGGGATACTAGAATCGGCATCGAGATTGTGTCGGCATCTTGACTGAGACTATTTTTCCCACTGAGGAATTTCCCAACGGCGAGCCGAGCTTTTAGCCAAAAAAGGGATTGCATTCAATCTCAAAATCAAATATTACAACCGGCAACGCCTCCCCTCGGACATTGAAAGGCAGTACGGTGCCTCACACTGCTCAACTCTAGACGAACTACTCACAGCTGCTGATATCATATCCATAAACTGTCCACTAAACGAAGAGACAAAAGGCCTCATCGGCCGAAGAGAATTCGCGAAAATGAAAGACGATGTATACCTCGTCAACACAGCCCGGGGCGAGATAGTAGACGAAGTGGCATTGATTGAAGCCCTAGAATCTGGGAAGGTGAAAATGGCCGGATTAGATGTGTTTTCGGGCGAGCCAACGATCAAGTAAGTGTTCTTCCTTCCCTCCCTGCCTCCCCCGCGTTTCATTCCTTGACCCTTTTTTTTTTTTTTCCCTCTCTTTACAAGTGCGTCCAATTGAAAAATCAGGTATTAGCCGTTGGTCGAAACCTGGAATCATCATCGTCAGATCCCTACCCATTCTGACTTTTCTCTATTTTTAAAATGTAGTGAATATTTTAGAACCAGCGACAAATGTATCATCCAGCCACATCTCGGTGGAATGACGACGGGCGCATGTATGCTTTCGGAGATGGAGTGCTTGGAGAACATCAAAGCTTGCCTGACCACGGGAGTCACCCGTCGCTCCGGTTAATTGGGTGAGGCGGTGAAATGAGATTGCGTAATAACCTTGGGGCATCTATGTAGCGATAGGTAGCGACTCGATATTAGATAGATGAACATGTTCATAGTAAAGATGAAGAAATCAGGAACAAGCAACCAACGACAAGGACCCGGAATGGCCATGAATTTGCATATTCGGCTCAGAACAAGGTAAAAATGTTACGGCAACGAATAGCGCGAGTTTCTAGCTGTGCGTGAGATTCAACAGCCATGATGCATAGAACCGCCCACCAAAAATAAAGAAAAGCAAGAACAGAATTCTTTTGAGATTGTCAAACAGACTGTCTCCCCACCAACATTCCACATGTGCCTTCTCACACAGAACCTAAATACAGAATGGTAGAAGAAATTAAAAAGTTATGACAGCCCAACTAACTCACCGCTAAGCCAGGTGATGCCGTTTGCCCAAAAGAGTAAATGTGTCAACTAAAGAGGCCGGATCATAAATAAATCTCTCAGAATTAAACAAAAAGGATGGCCCGGTAGGTCACAAGAATAGTAAGAGGGAAGAGGGAAAATAACACCAGCAAAAGGGGAATAGCGAATTGCATGTGCGTACATGGCCGTCGGGAGAGAGATGGAACATGGTAAGAACCAGGAAAAAAAAAAGGGCAAGCTGATCACGAATGACTAACCAAGAGGGAATGAAAAGCGTATGGCGCATCGAGGGATTCAGCAAACGGGGGAAATAGAGCAAGTTTACCCAAGAGAAAGAGTCAATATAGAACCGCAATATCGTTCCAGACTTGCCAAACATGAAAGGAAATCTGATGACCGGAAAGGTCAAATGCGAAACGAATAGAGAACATAGGGAACAAAGGAATTCGGTACATGCGAGTATATTGGACCAAAAAAAAAAGAGAGAGAGATCGAGAGAAAGAACCGTTTGCTAAAGCCGCCGAGGAGGTTAGGTAGAAAAAGCCATTATGTACCGATGGCCAAGTTGGCCCAACAATTGATTTAGAGCAAAAAAGAAATGTGCGGTTGAAATTCGAAACTTCCTTTCATCTCCGTGAAATCGGAAGCATACTTTTCGCAGATTTTCGTGGATTCACGCTTGTAAGTCTTCTGCCGGTTCTGCCAAATGGTTTATGATACCGAGGCCAACAAAATACTGTCATGTCGTCGTCGTGCTGCGTCATTCACAACAGGTTCGTGCGTCCAAACTAGCTCTTTAACCCGCCGAAGCTCGCACAAACAACCAAGCCACCTCTTTGCATCCAAGGGCTTAAAAGAAAAGGAAAATCTCGTGTATGAATGATATACGAAAATCGAAGCGTAGGAGGGAAGCGAAGGAAAAGCAATGAAAACTTTATTGTACAAGGAGAGCCCTTGACTGTTCCGAGGATATACGCTGGTAGCTGATGTCGTCTTCGACGCCAAATCGCGAGTTTGGATCTTACCAGGCCCAGATTTTAAGCTAATTGACTGGATGTAAGCATATATGCTGGTTAGAGACAAAGAGCTGAGTAGAAGACTCACGAGAGAATCCCAGGACCCTGTGCATAAGCTTATTCCATCATTACTCACACCCAAGCAGCTGACACGGTTCTCATGGCCACTTAACGAGCCAACCTTGTCACCTCTCAGGACGTCCCAGACCTAGATGGCAAAGAATTAGTTTATAATGATTTGAATATATAAATGCGTGACGAAAATCTCCACATACTTTGCATTCGAAGTCATCATAGCCGGCGAACAAAAGTCGTCCGGATACCGAGAAAGCAACAGACGTTATACCACAAAGGACTTGGTCGCTCTAGATGCAAAGTTAGCTTTACGCGTCTACTTCGGAGTGAATTCTACGGATTTGAATGGGATTGGGAACGAACCTGGTAAATGTTCAATTCGCGATCGGCACGAATATCGAATAATCGACAAGTGGTGTCGTCTGAACCTGTTCCAAATGCATTGCCGTCGGGGAAGAACTGAATGGCGTTAATATCCGATTCATGGCCGGAGAAGGTTTGAACGGCCTTTTCCACTCGAGTATCCCACAGCTTGGCAAAGGCATCGCAAGCACCAGAAACGAAGATATTGTTGTTTGTTGGGTTGATACTAATGCTCATGACATCCCCCAGGTGGTCGGCAAACTCGGTAACTTTTGTTCCTGATTCAATATCCCACAGCATACAGGTCATGTCCCCTGAAGAGGTGATGATTCGGCGGTCGTTGATAAACCTGCAACACGATAGGTAGCCCGAATGGCCGGACAATTCTCTGGCGACACGGGTTGGGCCTTCTCGCGAGGAAAGATTGTAGATTGAGCAAATGTTATCAAGTCCGCCGCATGCGACATAATTGCCGCTAGGAGCGTAGGCGCAAGTCATAACCCAGGAGGATCGGAGTGGAATAGCGTGAACTTTATTTGTTGTATAGGCATCCCAAATTATGAGTTTTCCATCTTGAGAAGCGGAAACCAGGTGCCTCCGGTCGGTCGACCAGTGCATTGCATAGATTTTCGCAAGATGGCCTTTTAGATTTCGTCGGGGCCGCATGCCAATCCGCGGTAAAGGATCTGTGTTATTCTGCGCAACCTGGCGAACTGATATAGAAGATGACTTGTTAATATTAGACTAAACGACGGGGTACGGGGTGCTAAATAGTGCGTTGAAGGTAATTGGGGGTGGGAGCCGTTGAGATCTCGCAAAGGGAGCGGGATTGACTTGGAGGAGAAGCTAGGGTGGGTTTAAGAGATGAAAAGGGCATAGAGAGGGAGAAAGGGAGAGAGGAAACAATTGCAAACAGAGCGGAGAGCTTACGAGTGGTATCGGCCAATTCATCTTTTCTTCGCTTGATGCGATCTTTCAGACCCTCTGCCTCGCGCCTGGCAGCCGTTATCTTCGCCTGCAACTGCTCACTATCCATGGTCGGTAAGGTCCAGTGGGAACAAGGCGTATAGTTGGATCAATTGGACAGAGAGAGAGAGAGAGAGAGAGGAACAAAAGATTAGATAAGTTAGGTTTGGTTGTTGAGAGTTCGATCCAGGGGGCCTTAATTTTGTTGTTTAAGATTGATTGATGGGGTGCAGGAGCGTAAGGGTGACCGAGCCGGGGGGGCGCGGGAGAGGGAGGGGGGAGAGGGAGGGCTGAACCGGAAGCCCACGAGGGGGGGGGATTGTGGTGGTTGTCTCACTCTCACAGGGAAGGTGAGAGAGGACGAGTTACCGACTACCTTGGGGCAGAAGTTGTTGTTGCCTGGCTTGGGGAGCGGTAGGGCTGTGAGAGAATGCGATGTGAACGGAGTGTGGAGAGGGAGAGAGAGGGAGAGAGAGAGAGAGAGAGCGAGAAGCAGGAACAGCCAGATCAGAAGGGCTAGGGTTCTTGGGGAGGAATTGGGAAAGATGTCAAGCAGGATGGCGCAGGTTATTGGTTGGGGTTATGCAGTTATCCCTTTTTGGGTAGGAAATCTGGCTAATAATACAGTCTTATTTCAATTATACGCGGTAATTGAATTGAAAATACATCCAGGTAACCGCGTACGGGCGGTGTATTGTGGGAAAACCAGATTGTTCTTTACAGAGAGCATGAATGTATGTATGTACGGTACATACATACATACATACATACATACATTGGCGGCGAGGAGTTTCTCTTACCATTTGGTATTGTTATTTGCATTTGCACCAACAGATGAACAGCTAGCTATATTCCGTCCAAGTTGTTAAATGGACTCTCAGGTCCTGTTCCTATCTCTTCGATCAAGGCGTTCGAGTAGTTTGAATGAAGCCGTCAAGGTTCCCAAGGAAAAAGGGAATGCGGAGTGGAATTATTAATTTAGGGTATCGAAATCATTGAAATTCTGTGGAGAACTCCATAGACAGCTAAAAAGTTACTACTCATCATACTTCTTAAATCACCATGCACAAACTCCATGCAAGGAATAAATAACTAAAAGGAAAAGAAAAAGAGGGTTTACAGCTTGAAAACTCAATGCTGCAAGTGCAGAAAGTAAACTACCTTAGATTTGTCATCGACAGGTATCTTGACAACCCTGAAGCATTGGCCGTGGTAATTTTAGCCACTGAACGTTCTTCTTTGTGTGCTGTAACCTGTGCAACACGATTTGAGGTTGACCGGCGAAGATATTTACTCGATCAACAAAGCAAGCAAGCAAGCAAGCAAGCAAGCAAGCAGCATATTCGATTTTCCCGTCTGGCATTCGAGGCTTCCCTTGTCCAGGCATAATTATCATGCAGCGACTTGACAGGCTAAACGATTCAGTTTCAATAATGAGTGGTCCACAGCCAATAATACAAGTCTGATATCATGTATGTAATGTAATTTAAGATTTATTAGCCCCAGAAGCTTTGACCCCCCGAAGCGCACGCCTGCACGGTACCGTACGTACGTACTTACAAGTCAAGTACCAGAATACGCGATTTCTACAACGGTACGGTTGTTGTATTATTGGGGAATACAAAAATAACCGGGCTTGGCTTGCTGTGACTGGCTGCGTGGATTTCCGACTGGGAGAAATTGCCATCCAATCAGCCGCCGTGGAATTCAACCGTGGAAGGAGCGGGTGCTGTGTTGGAGCCGAAAGAGGCAGCTTCTCCCCCGAAGCTTCCCTCCACGATGCCAAGCCTCCCGCTCTTGAAGCCTTTTCCGCAGCTGACAAAAGGGAAGCAGCAACTTTGGATTTTCCCGGTTCATCCAGTCTTCGTCGTTGAAAATACAATGAAAAGGGTCCAGCAGTCAATCTTTGGTGGACGAGGGATATCTTCCTCCAAATGTGGGTCGAAACAGCCTCCCAGGAGATGTCCTTCATGCATGTCATCGCAGATCATATTATCCCGATAACGGGAGGTGAACGTCTCCCTCTCTTGAAATCATGCCGCATACCATCTTGCCTTTTATCCAACACCACGGAACATTAGACTCGCTTTTCGGCCCCGGCAGACTATATACTGTGCGTGCGTACGTACGTTCATCGTTGCTCCAAACCCGCCGCTAGGACAATCCTTCAATATTGGTTTGCATCTCGAAGATCCAATGAGAACAGGCGCAGGACTCCCGACGGACGGGAACCACCCACTACAATATCAAAAAAAAAAAAAGCCAATGATGGTTGTTTGTGTGCAGCCGACCTGGATCCTCCGCTGCCTTCTGCCTCAGAGAGCTTTTTTTTTTTTTAGCTAGAAGAAAAAAGAAAAAAAGAAAAAAAGAAAAGGGAAAAAGGAAAGGAGTGAATGACGGATTCAACGAAACAAACCAACCTACCCACCCGCCTGGTTAAGTCGCATTGAGCTTTTAAGATGAAAGGAATTTCTTGCACCTGGAGTTGCGACAAAACATTTGGTGACAAACAACCTACTACCTATCATGAACCACGAAGCTTCTTGAGAAAGCCAGGGTATCGCTGGCATTTTGTCTCAACTTCTTCATTCGGAGCTTCCATTATGCAAGACTACTAGTTAGCGTTGTGAATGATTAACTAGTTAGTTAATGGTGGATAGAGCTCAATGCCTGCTTTGACAATCAAACTGTTAGGTCCCTTCCTCACCTCCAACATATGGACGTATAGTAGATACTTTCTCCATAGACAAAGTGCAGCTTATTCGTTTCAAGTACTCTGTAGTTCAAGAAAATCAACAAGAGAGAAAGCTATCTCCCTCTTCACTCTCTCGACGTAATGCCTCCCTTCGTATGTGGTGGCGTGCCCAACATGGATGAGTGAAAAGGGACAGTCCAAAACAAATCGACCCAATCCTCCGTGTCATTAAATTGATTGTCGGAGAAAACAAGAGGCCTACAAGAAATCTCTGTCGTTTTATCTACTCTATTTGCTGTTCCCCTGAAAAATACTCGTTTCCGTCTTCAATCGGTTGGCCTACAGCTGCCAAACGAGCTGGGCGGATGGGGGCCTTGGCTTTGGGGGCAAAAAGGTATCGGATCTTTAGTGCAGCCTTTTTCCCTTCTCCAGCGAACTTCCCCCCTGTAACACCCATCCACGCTGTTCGAGTCCTTTTTGTGACAATTCCTCCTCCTCTTCCTCCTCCCTCTCCTCATCACCAGGTTCTCCTCCTCTTCGATCCTTCACCAACATCAATCTTCTCCCGCTTCTCTCTCTTCTTCTTCTTCTTTGCTATAACCTCCCTCCCTCTCTTCTTCCCGTATTTACCTCTCCTTTTTTGCCCCCTTCCCCATCCACTGGTTGGTGACCCATTCTTCTCACAGCCGCCCACGCCCAAAACCCTTCGCCGCCTCCCCCCCCCCCCCCCCCCCCCCCCCCCCCC